>CM022755.1:6570502-6700502 GCA_012411365.1 Ameiurus melas | reverse complement strand
TGGCTGAGATGAGAGTTGCAGAGGACTCGCAGCACGGTGACCGGACTGTGCCACTCTGCTTATGCTCAGAGTTTATAGAACCCTACTTAGATTTTCAATAGATATCCGCCATGGTGCACAGAGGTTGGTAAAAATGAATCGATTCGTCTCCACGCTAATGACGAATCGGCAAAACAGTACATCAGATTTCTCGAAAAATTCGATAAGTGTGAACAACGTACAAATTGTACTTTTTTATGTTTTATAATTCCGTGGGTCATTATAATATTAATCTTTTCTCTGTCTATTTGTTTTTAGAATAGAGCAGCGTACAATCACCAAAAATCGTCGATAATATTGGCGAAAGTCAATAATGGGTCCTGTTCTTGTCTTCACATTCATTTTCAATTTGACAGCACAGAATTGTTCATATTGTTAGGATTGTTCACTTAAATTGCCGATATGGAGTGCAATTATTAAAAGGTCAAGCCTGAACCCGAGCTCTTTACTCCACATATTAACCAAGTACCATATGCTGCTCCAAATCCATGCTATTTTAGTCAGCTCTTAGAAACAACATGGACATTATTCATCACTGAATATTTTGTTCTGGATCCTTTCAACATCTTAAACACGCTCCAAAGTATTCTTTCAAATATTCAAAAACAATTTTGGTGCAAAACAATAAATGCACATTATGTAATCTTTTATGAGGAACCCTATAGAGTAAGATGTCTTGAAATGGAGCGTTGAATATATTTTAGCAGCGCTGGGCAACAACCTTTTTCTGTAAATAAAGGAAAAAAAGGACGTCGCACTCCTGATGTATGCAGACCAGCGTGTGTTCACTCATGTTATTTTAAAACACTTGCATTTAAAATAAATAAAAAAATAAATATGTTCTCTGTGAATATTCTAGACAGTGCTGAACCAATTTCCACATTAGAAGGCGGGTGAAAACAAGTGTATTTCGGCTTATTTAGCTCAGTTTATTTCTGTTTTGGTGGGCCCTCCAACCCAAATGTAGCTCATTACAAGATTTTTACACTTGCCCCTCCGAAAACCTTCTCCTTTTTGGTTTAGAATGACAATTCAGAGCCCGAAGCCAAGCTGAACTTTTCTGCCATAAAATAAATAAATAAATAAAATAAAAATCCGAGCTGTGTTTTATTCAGTTTGGTGCAAAGCGACGTGAGCTTGTTGTCAGGATTTTTTTTTTTTTTTTTTTTTTTTTTGAAGGATTGTAAAAGGAGGATAGGACTGCCAGAGCTATGTGGACTTCCTGTGGGAGAATAATTGCTCTGGGGCTTGCTATACAGAGCGAAGAGAGAATGAAGCAGCTTCTCTGTGTGATAGAGTGCCATAGAAGAATATTTTGAAGGGAGAATGATTGTGTTTTGAATATGAATGCATTTTTTTTTTTTTTTTTTTAAATCGCCTTATTACTGACCTATTATTGCATGACTTGGTCTGGCCATTGCTTAACCTAAAAGATGATTTGCATTACAAAGGCTGCTGTTTATCTCATGGCGGAGAGATTAAAAGCCTGTATGTATAGCAATAAATTGTGGCGGTGTATTAAATTTCAGAATGAACACAATAGCCAAGTGTTCATAATAGCTCTTCTGTAGGATTGGACTAGACATAGGTGAGCCTTGGGAGCCCATGACCCTGTCGCTGGTTCATCGCTTGTCCTTCCTCGGACCACTTTTTTTTGTAGGTACTAACCACTGCATACCGGGAACACCCCCACAAGACCTGCCATTTTGGAGATGCTCTGACCCAGTTGTCTAGCCAGTTGTCTAGTCACTAAGACCAATCCCTAAGACAATTGTTCCTGCTTCCAACACATGAACTTGCCTTATATATCCCTCCTCTTAACAGGTGCTACTGTAACGTTGGTCACGTCACCTGTCAGGGGTTTTAATGTTATGGATGATTGGTATACATTTCCTATATGAAGCAAATAGTGAGCCATGTCCATTTTTTGAAATGAAAGATACAATCTTGACAGTTGGACAATTAATGTAAAGTGTTTCTCTATCGGAAAGAGCTCTTTTAGAAGCCTAAGACCCCTTATATATATTTTTTTTTTTTTTGTAAGAATGTAAGAATGTACACTGTTTACAAGTGTTTCGAAATCCACCAGTGATCTTGATATAGTGATACCAGTGAGTATAACAAGAAAGACAGGAGGATGTGATGGAATTGGTGGTGGAGGGGAGAAAAGAGGGGACTAGAAACTATCAGGAGAACTGGCTGCAGTCAGACTAGCTTGAAGAAAGAAATGAAACCAATGTTCAGTGTTGGATAACTTTTGAAAACCCCAGGGCACAGCAGGAATTGAACAGTGTAAAAATAATTAGAAGACCAGGTGTGGGCACAATGAATCTCTGGCAGAGACTGTTGACAAACCAATGCAGCTGTCTTCCGTTCGCACCACATGGGAACTCAATTTCAGTTTGCCCCATCCAGTATCACCCCCAAAATACTGAATTATACACCCTGCTCATGTACACGTGGAGCCAGAGCTGTAACCAGGATCAAAACTTTAGCAGAAGAGGGTCATAGTTAATATATTAGTGCTGAATATGCAGTGCATCATGTGCTACTTTATATTCTCCCTTATCTTATCCTTCCATAAACGTGATTTGAGTTCAAATTTTATTGAAATAAATGACCTTTTATTTTTATTCTATTAATGGCTCACCTGTTGATTCTAGCCTTCAGAATGAGGACATTTTTCACAGTATCCTAGACCTTTTTTCTGACGTTTGTGCTCATGTTTATTAAAAATGACAGTCAGCTGATCTCATGGAAAAGGAGAATATAGTATAAGAAGTCATTTGTAAGAGTAGAAATGGGCGGCTGAGGCTCAGGTGGTAGGGTTGATGGTTCGATTCCCAGCCCACGTGACTCCACATGCCGAAGTGTCCTTGGGCGAGACGCTGAACCTCAAGTTACAAGTTAACGCCTTGCATGGCAGCTCTGCTACCATTAGTGTGTGTGTGTGAATGGGTGACACAGTGTAAAGCGCTTTAGATAAAAGCGCTATATAAGTGCAGACCATTTACCAATACAGAGATGATGATGATGATGATGATAGATGTTTTGTTTATTATTGAAATGTAGCTTCCAAATTTTCCAAATTTAATACGCACTGATTTCGTATTAATGAACAATAGAGTAGAGAACGTACCATTAACACATCGTCTGTAAACTATAAAACTCAGGCGCTCATTATTTTGTATATTACCGTGTATTTGCGTAACAATGGACAACAAAATTGCTGAACAGACATTTGCACAGTAAATATTCTGTGTACAGTAACTAACAAGAAAATGTGCATGTAACATTGTCTCCACTTGTGCCTGATAGTTTGGATTTCTTGGACCTCAGTGTCGTCATTGCTAGTTATGCATGGTAAAGCATGCTAATGGTGGTCTGAGCATTACTTTCCTTATTATCATTACTTCCTGAAAGCAATTATTTTCTGTTTTCTTTTTTTGGGCGTATTTTCTGTATATTTTCCGTTAAATCTAATTTAGGAGAAGGTTAAGTGTTTAAAACAAAATCCTGACAACAAACCACTCGTTTTATGTGGTGTAAGGGTTTGATTTTGGCTGTTCTCATTGACAGCAGTGGCTAGCAAGAGTATGAGTTTGATTTTAAATGCTTAGTTTACTGACCACAACAACATAAAGGGTCATAGTAAGTTATTGGGTGAGCGCAAGCCATCAGAACGGCTTCACCGTGCCTTGGCGTAGATTCTTCAATTCTCTGGAAGTGTACTGGTGTCACAAATTCCTCCGCTCTTTTATGATTTTGTTTGTTTACCGTGTGCTTTTGTTCCGGTCCTGTCTCCGCCCCATTACTGTCGGGTGTGTCACCCGATTGTGTTTATCTTGTTTCGTGTTAAGCCTTTAAATAGTTTGTGTATGTATGTATATATGTATACCTGCGATGTCTCGGTAGCATCGCGAAGTCTTGTGCGTTTTGTAGCATTAAGTCCAAGCCTTGTTATCCCGTGTATTTTGTTTCTCATATTACTTGGGTTAGCGAAGAGACCACTCCCATCGGGATAGAGATATTTTTATCGTAGGACAAAGGTGATCAGTCAGAATGACTTTGTATTGATTTGCACTGACCCTTCGCTCTAAGAGGACAAGCGGACCCAAAGCACGTCAGCGAAATGCTTCCACGGCACAACAGAGCCACCGTTTATTCCTGTAGTTTGTCACTCGTGCTTCTGTCTCAACACAGAGCCTGCCAGACCTTTACAAAATGCACAGAGTATAGAATTAGCTAGAATGTACTTTTAGAATGAAAACATGACCTCTGTTGTTGTCGTTTGGCAAAATGGATCCACTTCTGTGAGCAAGGTGTTGATTTCTTCTCTATTATGTATCGATGAGCAGTAGATAGATTCAGTAGTTAAACTTGCATTGAATTTTCCAAACGTATTCAGTACTGCATCTAGAGAAAAGAGCAAACTAACATCTTAATGGAACCAGACGATACTGGTTACAGTGGTAAGTACAACATGGCTGTGCTCACCGTAGCCGCAGAGTCCTGTTCACGGCTTGGCAGGACTGGCTCCCAGCTCCCTACTGTATTGTGTAAACTCTACCTGCAGTTTTGTGTGAAAATCCTAGAAGAACAGCAGTCTCTGAAAAAGCTCAGTCCAGCCCATCTGCCACCAACAACCATGCGCTCACATTTTTCACTCCTTTCTGTTGTTTAATGTAATCATTAACTGAAGCTCCTGACCTGCATCTGCATTACTGTATGTATTGTGTGCTTGCCACATGCTTCGCTAATTGGATAAATGCATGAATGAGCAGGTGTTCCTAATAAAATGGTAACTGAGCGTATATACAAATGGCGGCTGTAAACCTAGAGACAGACGTAATACATTTTACGTGCAGGCATATAGACCTGAGAACAGGATTTTCTTATTATCTGTATGTGTGTTGCATTATGTCACATGGTATGATAACCACGTTGTAGATAAAGGTTTTTGAAAGCTCATGTTACAATAGTAAGTTGTTGCATATTACTGCATAATAATAACTGCTAAGGGTTGTGCTTTTCTATTTATTTTTTTATTTTTTTATTCCATTTGCAGTTAAAGCACAAACAAAATAAACAATCAGAACAATGACAAAAGATTCTGTAGCTCCTTTAGTGCTGAGAACCGAAATGAATTGTAGTAGTGTGTGCATACCTGCAAAGGATCAGATATATTTCACATTATACATTTGTTTTGATCTGATGCCATATTGATTTTTCTGCCACTTCTATCTCCCCTAAAATACTCTGCTCTCCATGTTTTGAGAGCAGTCTATCATAAGTTCTATTTTTAATTGCTGTCATTGCAAGAAGTATCACGCCCCCACTGTGCGCCTTGCCGGCTCGATCGACGCCAGTCACCGAATTTAGACTCGACCAGAGAAGGCCGAGAAAGTCAGACGATGGCTCGGGTTAGAAAAATGACCACCTACTCCGAGAGGTACGGATGTTATAGATTCGTGCTGTGGCCATACGCGAGATTACCTCTCTCCTCGGATACGTTTTGATTCAATTTGTATCTACAGCAGTCGCGGATCTTTAGAGTTTATTCCACCGCATACATATAAATAGGCTCCTCGGAGAAACCTCACTTTGAAGTTTATGGAACCGTACCAGTCTGAGAGTATTAATCCATTGCAATATCCCAGAGTTGCCCCTTTTTCTTTTTTTATTATTTATGAGAAAATGGAAACCAAAAGTGTTCCAAGTCAACTGTCAGAGCTTCTAAAATTATACTAATTATGGTGTGTCAAAACAAAGCATCTTTTTAACAATAATGCGGGAGCCTCAATTTTGACTGCAGTAATGACAGGGATGCTCTCGTAGGGAGGTTTTACTCTGATATGCGACACATTAGTCTGTTTACTCATGTATACAGGATGAAAATGATATGAGATCCATTTCGTTGTTATTGTTTAGCAGATACATTATTTCCAACTGCAGCTCATCTCTAAGGGCAGGTGGGGGCAGAGCCTATATATAAATGTGGCAGATGATCTGGCAGATGTAGTGATTTGGGGGCCCTAGGCAAATTGTAGGAATGGGGCCCTCATTTCAGTGTTTTAACACTGATATTTAATTTTTCAGCATACGTTATTTAGCATTGAGAGTGATACTCAGGGGTGGACTGGGACCAAAAAGTGGTCCTGGACTTTCTGGCCCATAGCGGACCAACGCACCTGGCCCACAACACGCCACGTCATAACATACCCGCTCACCGATAGTTAGACCAATTTTTAACACCAGTTACTACAATATAACGCAATAGAGAAACATAAATGCTAGCTAATCATATTTATTTGAAGTAGCCCTGAACAGATATCAAGTCATTATAGCATATGGAAAAGTTCAAATAAAACATTCTTCACCTGTATACGCTTACGCAGCGTTTTGGGGGCCTTTGGTAGATCTGGGCACAAGGCAATTGCCGACCTTTGACTAATGGTAAGTATTTAGTGACCAATAAAATTTTTTTTTAAATCAACAACAAAGTTATTGGATGTTTCATTGATTTGTTCACCTTTATAGATGCTGCGAAATTGTAGCATAATACGCTCACTGCCCCACTTAGCTTCATACAGTTATTATTGCAACTAGTGGTCATAATAGGAACTGCTACAAGGGCTTACAGTATATAGTCCCATTGGGGCAAGAATCATGTTGCTCCATGCTCGTAGAAGGTGCAGCGAACAATTCGTTTAACAGCAGCATTGCCAGGGTCGCATTTTCATGCCAAATTGTGCTTATTTAAAATATACATTGGAAATCAAGATTTGTTTTATAGCAAATAATCTGAATGAAATCTCCACGAAATAAATTTCCACAAACAAAGACAAATTGCAAGCTCAGACATTGTCTTTGTGATGTACAGAACCGTTCCTATTGCACGAGACAGTATTTTGTAAAGATTAGTAGAGGGAAAAGGGGATTATCAATCGTGTCCTTGTTTCTCACGCAAAGGCTAGTTTCCTGTCTGGATTTTGATCTGTAGTTGGGCTGGAAATTTTGGTGATATTTGGCAAACACGTTAATGTGTGGTGTTAAGTTATTAAGTAAGTTATCTTGCCCCACCAAAATCTATGGACTCCTGATTGTCTCCCGTTCTGTTTGTGCATAGAATACGTTGTATTAGCCTGTTTCACACGTGCGGTAGATTGGCTAATGGAAGTGACATTGTTCTAAAAATCAATGGTTTCGACTTTATCTGTTTAAATCCCAGTTGCACTTTCACAAAATGCCTATAGCACTGCGAGTGATGAGATCACACAGGTCATTACACTGGTGTCAAGAAGTTTGAATAGGGCTCTAAACTTGCATTAGTCTGGTTTAGCGCTCTGCTGCAGTGGGTTTAATGTTTTATCGATACATTTGTTAGCAGTTTTTTGGTTCCCTGCCTTTGCTTCAACATGAATGGAGTTTTAGGGCAATTAAAGCACTATAAATTATTCGTACACCAGTGTGAAACTCAACCGAGCAGTATTGAGGTGTTTCTGTAAATACCGGTGAAATATTGATGCAGTGCATCATTAACTAACATGCCACCATCATGTCAATACTATGGCTGTTATGAGAATGGTCATTGGTGGTGGGGTAAAAAGGGAGGAGGGCATATTGTATAAAATGTCAAATAAATAAATAACTAAATAAACCCTCATTTAAATCTTCAACTGATCAGCTTAATGACATTTTAGATTGACTAAATTTTAAATGATCATTTTTCAACATACAAAAAATGATGACTACACGGCTAAAAGCTTTTTCTTCAAGACTTTTGCTGAGGTTCTACGAACTGTCCTGGCAAGGCACATTATTTAATGTGGGACAGAAAAACTTGGTGAACAATTAATAATTCCATTCAGAAATTGATGTGCGGGTAATCTCCACTTCCTTTTATTTTATTATAAGCAACAAATTGTCAACACATGCATGAACATTAAGAATTTAGAGCCTGTATTCTTATTGCTTGCATTTGATATCTAGATTCCTTATCATTCTCATTGGCCATACTGCCTAATATAAATAAGGTGTATAGTAATGCGATCAGTTTCCACTAACATACTATCTATATCTATCTATCATATATATATATGTGAATATGACACTTTATCTAGACACTCAGAGTGCTTTACATAGTATGGGGGGGGGTCTCCTCAATCACCATTAGTGTGTAGCATCCACCAGAACGCCCACCACACACCAGCTATTAGTGGAGCGGAGAGAGTGATGTAGCCAATTCAGAGATGGGGATTATTAGGGGGCCATGATGGAGAAGGGCCAATAGGGGAATTTTGCCAGGACACCGGGGTATACCCCTACTCTTTTACGATAAGTGTCCTGGGATTTTTAATGACCACAGATAGTCAGGACCTCGGTTTAACGTCTCATCCGGACGACCGTGTTGTTTTTACAGTGTAGCGTCCCCGTATTAACTTGACCTCCCATTAACCCCTTATACTGCATTCCTATTTAACCTGAAAACAAATGTTGAACTTTTATGTATGTCATCATTAAATAAAAACAACTATTACCCAGTTAATTAACCGACATTTTATTGTATGCATTTTGAAGGCATGCTTCTGTCCATTCCAGCACTCCTGGGTTAGAGCATTTGTTTTCTAGTTCAAAATACACTTAGTTCCTTTATTTATGTCATTTAACATGACAGTAAAGGTCGTGATAAAACAATCAATTAAATAAAAAAGACTGTTACAGAGTGCATTTATGCTGTGGTTATATAGTTAAACAGATGTCCAATGGCATAATCACATAAGAGTGGTCAGAATACATGGAACCATTTTTCACGTGGACTAGGCTACATGATGTCAGCTAGGAAAGGTACGCATAAACATGATGTAGCCATAGCTATGACTTACCAGTGTGAATGGATTGCTTCAGGAGAATTATATTATCCATAATTGCAAATGTGCCTAACCGTGAGTGAAAGTAAATAGGTACTGTTATCTCATTGGTATAACACTTCTTGATCCTTATTGACGTTCATTTATTATTATTAGCAACAGGCCATCCCACTGAAGCCAAATAATCCTGATTAAAGTAACGCTGTAGGGGAGAACCAGCAGCTTTTCAGTATTTTTAGTTTTGGTATAACTTCGTGAGCTCTGAATCAACTGCAGTCCAACTTTGCTGCCTCCAATCGCTCGTCTGATCCCCTCTGAAGCAAGATGCCGTTTACACCTACTGGAGTTTGCGGTTGTACCGCAGGTCGCACCCATGCTTTCTCATCAACAAAACAAAATAAATAGAATTAGCATGCACAAACTATACTGATGGTTAGGTTAGTGTAGCGTTAGCATCAGTGCACACAACCGCACAGATTTTCCAAGTGGATGAATCCCGCTGTTTATTCGATTTATTTATCGATTTATTTTACTCTAACTGACATGTAGAAAGTGGTGCCATTGCGTATGCGTGTAATGACGTTATCTTCGCGTACATGCGTTTATAAACAGCATGCTCTTGCGTGTTGCTTTGGATAAAAGCGTCTGCTAAATGATTAAATGTAAAACAAACTTAAATGTAAGCATGTTTCGGTGATGCTGGCTCTATCGTACGTATGATCTACATACCTCAAAGTGCTCAGAGATATAGAATGGACTGTAGCAGCATTATTGCTGTGGCAAGTTTGGCGTATAAGTATGCCCAGACTACTACTGAACTGGTGTGATTATGCATTGTTTGAAGAGTTTCGGAGATCAGTGATGTGTCACTCACATCATGTGTTAGTCAAGGAGGCACTCCAATTACCACAATCTGAAATGGCAACACAATCTTATCGACCTGCAATCATTCAATGGGGGTCACTGTCAAAATGATGTTATCCCTTCAACATTTAGTTTCGGAGGATTTACATTTTTTTCTTCTTCTTCTTCAAGTAACCAGCTTGAAATTGCATGCCAGTCAAAGCCCATCTATTTTGGGGAAGTGGGAGGGGGGGAAAAAAGCAACTGCAGTGTTGTGTCTGAGGAAAAAAACATGATTAATATGTCAAAACAGATTCCTATCACAGCTGCTTTTTATTGTGGTATATCAGTTTATGAGGAGGTCTTTCTTTCAGACACAATCAGCGAAGATGTGCATAATGCTAAAGAAAACTATGAATAAAGAGCTTTTCGAGAGTGATGTTTATTGCCCACCTGAATTTGTTGGGATTTTGTTGACTGTAGTGACAGTGTCTGGTTTAAAACTGCTCCACAGATATTATTGAGCGAATATGAAAATCAGAAGATTGCCTTTCTTTTTTTTTTTTTTTTTTGATGAAACTCTGAAGTGCAAGAGTCTAATCAGCGCCTGCATGTCTCATGCATTGTTATTTTGGTCCGCGCTCTCACCACAGCTAAGAATATCCCCTTGAGTTGGTAAGCTTTTGCTTTGAATAGAAAATAGGGCAGCTCTATTGATACCTTACGAATTGTTCGAGTTTCAGTTCAGCCTGAAATCTGTGTCTAAGCCATACGTTATAGGTCGATCCGATTCTGATGTGTTTATAGCCAGTTTGGTTAAATGATAGATATTCTGAGAGGTTATGCGATGCAGGGATCTACACAGAAAGGAGAAAATCCATGCAGTCGCCATATACGTTTTACTATGCAGGGAGCCAGGATCCAAGTTGGATTTAGGAAGATAAATTCTTATTAGGAGGGACAGTTTTATTGTGCAGATATATTGCAGTAATACAGTAACACATTTAGGCCCTCTGTTGTGTTGAACCTTGTGGTTCCAAAAGATAGGACTAAATAGGGAAGAAGATCCAAATGTATTAGAATGTTGAAATCAAAAGAAATACAGTTATGAAATTTATCTTTATACATATATATACACACACACACATATATACATACATACATTATATATATGTATATATGCATGTTTGTGTGTATATATATATATATATATATATATATATACACACATACATGCATATATACATACATTATATATATGTATGTATATACGCATATATACAGTGTATGTATATATATATATATATATATATATATATATATATATATATATATATATATATATATATATATATATATATATATATATATATTCATGTATGTGTGTGTGTGTATATTTCATAAAACACACAAAATTAAGAAGTGCCTAGAATGAAACTGCTCACAAAATAATATGTGGGATGTAACAAAACAACTGTGTTTCTAATCTGGGATTAAAAACACACCCACTTCTCAAGACCCATTACCTGGTATTTGCATAAAGATCCACATAATGGCATGGCTAACAGCTCCTCCGTTTTTTTTTTTCTTCTTCCTCTTAGCACTGCCGATGCATTATGGTGCTATAATAATGCCAGATGTTGGAGCTGGTCATAGTAGAACCATGCGCACTTTATCGAACACCGCTCATCCCAAACATACACACGAGTAGAATACCTTTCGATTTTCCGATTCATAGACAGCTAAACACATTACATGCATGTTGACTTGGTGGCCTTTGGGATTCCTTACAGTTGATAATGCGTGGTCTGATTCAAACAAAAATAATTCCCAGTTCACGGTGAATAGTGTGACAGAGTGGGTTAATTGCAATATCATTTGGAAATAAGCCCTGTATTGCTGAAACAGTTGAGTATGATAATTGAGTTGATCGGTGAGTTGTTTTTTACAAGGCACAAACATGTACACTTAATGATGGAATCCGTCTGCGAATAGTCAGTAATCTTGCGCAGTTCATTTTGCTACAGGTTATTCGCTGCAGTATTATAAGTAACCCATCATGATATTGCTACTAGGGAAGTTTAAGGTGAGGAAATTAACTCTTAGAGGTCAGCCTTCACCTATTATTCAACCACCGCACCTGCAGCTCGCCATGAAAAATTCAGATATTTAACATGTTCATCCTTTCCCCGAAAGCGAACGCTAAAACTTGCCTATGACAGCACTTGACAGGAATGATCGCTTACTTTATATTAGTTATACAATATTTGGTAAGATTTTAATTTCCTGAAGCTAGAGATATGGCTTGGAAATATGGCAGTCATAATCATATTAATGGAACTGTGTGCCCTTGAGAGTCCACATTTGTTCTGCCAACAGGAATTTCGCTGAGGTAATACAGAGGGGGAAAGCTCATTGCAGGCAATAATCTAGGTTGTCATTATGAAAAATTCCTGTTCATCTTAAACACAAAATGCATAAGAAAGTTCTTTTAAATAAATACATGTAATAATTAAATAGATATATGCTCACAGAGATGCACATTGTATAGTTAGATTGTTCATCGGTCTAACCTATATATATTCTATTATACGTATACATAAATACACCTACATACGCACACTATATGGCCAAAGGTTTGTGAACACCTTACCATCACACCCACATGGCTCATTCAGACATAAGAGCATTAATGAGGTCAGACACTGATGTTGAGAAAAGAAGGCCTGCGAAGCTTTCTGCATTCAAGTTCATCCCAAAGGTGTTCAGTAGGGTAGAGGTCAGGCCACTCAAGTTCGTCCACTCCAACCTTGGCAAACCAGATCCTCATGGATCTTTGTGTACATGAGCGTTGTCATTCTGGAACACGTTTGGGCCCCTAACTTCTGGTGAAGTTACGCTGAACTGTAATGCTACAGCATAAAAAGACATCCTATAGCATTATGTGCTTCAAACATTTTTGGCATTACTTTTTTGAAGGCCCGCATATGGGTATGGTGGTCAGGTGTCCACAAACTTTTGGCTACATAGTGAAATTGTGCGGTGGTCAAACCTATCTATTTTTTGCTCCTTTTGGGACCAACAAACTACTATAAAAATATGCAGCTTCTGTAAAAAAAACATCACTCGTGTTTTCACAAAAAAATTACTTCTTT
Organism: Ameiurus melas; assembly: GCA_012411365.1. Classification (NCBI taxonomy): domain Eukaryota; kingdom Metazoa; phylum Chordata; class Actinopteri; order Siluriformes; family Ictaluridae; genus Ameiurus; species Ameiurus melas. The sequence goes on along the minus strand of CM022755.1, from coordinate 6,687,595 downwards.
GTTCTATTGTAATAGGTAAAACGATATATTTTTTTAATATACCAGCTTAAACTGTATCAGCATTCTGGAATGAAAATCATCTGTTCTAAAGCACTCAACTCGAAACGTCAGTGAAGTATCACATAATTATAGTAAGCAGCAAAAAATATTCCTTACCGAGCAGCCACTTGAATGTGATTCATTTATATCACATAGAAAAGTGAAATATTGATTTAATGACATGCAAAAGCATTGGAAAGGAGTTCAGGTAGACTACTGGACCATATGGAGACACAGTAAGTAGGATTGATGCCTCTCAGTCTCAGTTACTGTCTGAGATTGATGTGGGATTCCTCTGGGTGGTTTAGTTTCCTCCCAGAAACACCGTGGTAGGTCGATCAGAGTTTGTGAATGGTGTCCTGTCCGTCCTGCCCTGCATTTTGCCTAGTCTTCCCAGGATACACTTTGAATTCACTGTGACCTTGACTAGCATAAAGTAGTTCCTAATGTTGTTGAATGAGGCAAGTATAGATTTGTCGTGTAGGTAGAAATACAGGTGCAGTTTCATGGTTTTTATCCATGTTCAAATGACTATATCAGCACCTTGAGTAATTCTCACCCTTCACCCCATACCAAACAGTGTCAGATTGTTGACTGGTACTTATTCTCACCAAGGTACAGTATCAGCAGTAAATATTAACATTCTTTGCGTGATTATCACTCTCCAAGCATGGTATTTGCACCATTTAAATGTTGCAATGGACATGTTGCAAACCTTTGTGACGACTTTAACACACAGCATTTGCTAGTTCCTAAGGAAACCACTCTGGTAATCCAGGATGTAGGGAAATAGAAAGGAAAGTTATGTATGGAACTGTGAGTCTACATCTGAGTGGTGCCAGAGGAGCTTATTTATAGCAGTGAAAATAAGTTCCACTAGTGATCTGGCGATTGGAAATGAGCATAGGTCCTTGACTGGTGATCATATGACAACATTAGTGGTGTTGAGTATTCATAGTTTTTCGAGGTTTGTACTGAAGGTAGTCTTCCACTCATCGCTTTTTCTGATTTTGATCAAGTTTTGAAACTCGTGCCCTTTGAACATCAAGCTTGTTGAAGATGCTGGCTGTTGTGAGCTATTCCAGGACCAAGGACATTAGAAAATAGAGCGTATCTATATTTTACTGTGTGTTGCTTCAGGCCACTGTAATCAATGCAGAGTCGAAGACCCCCTTCCCTCTTCTCTGTGTATATATAGAACAACCCAGCGAATTTGGGAAAAGTGGAGGGTCTGAAATAGCCTCGCTGTATTGCTTCTGAACATGACCATGGCCTTATTTTCAGAGGTGAGCAATGGCCAAGATTCAGGATCGAGGTGGCGTAGTATCTGAGAGCAACTTAATAGCACATTGAATCCTGTGTGGAGGTAGAGTGCCAGCTCTGGCATTGATAAACAGCACTTTGAACTTAGCGTAGCATTCGGGAAGCATGATTTCTGTCCAGTCGGGTGGTCTTGTGGCAGTTGACCCTCACCTACTGGGTTTTCATCCAAAGCTTTAACATGAGTAGGCTATTTAATGTCTGTTTAGGAATCATGAAATGATGGACTGTATTGACATGTAGAACATGTCTGGTTGTCCCAGTGTCAGTGAGTATTGAAAGTTCTGCAAAGGTGGTGTCTGAATGTCAGACCATGGCAAAACTTTGGTGCAGACCACTGCAGAGAAGTAGAGACATCTCCTTCTTTGATGTTTAGGTTGGTGTGGGCAATTTTCATGGGCTTTGCAGCTTGAAGTGTCTATTTTTTTTTTTAATTTAATGGGCTCAGAACAATTCAGTTCAATCCAGTTTTATTCATCTAGCGCCTGGAACAATGTCCCAAAACCGCTTTACAGAAACATATCAATTCAGGATATGGATTTTAAATGTATGCATTTATCCCTAATGAGCAAGCCAGAGGCGATGGTGGTGAGGAAAAACTCTCCGAGATGATATGAGGAAGAAACCTTGAGAGGAACCCGACTCAAAAGGAAACCTCGTCTGGGTGACACCGGATAGTGTGATTTTATAAATAAGTAAATCCCTTCTATAAATGTGCTAAAACTACAATTGTGTAAAATTCATTACAGTTTTTACATGAAATCTGTTTAGTTGAGCTTCTCCACTCTTCAATGACCTTGCAGTTCTTTTGTTGTCTAGGCAAGTGCCAAGACTGATGAGTACATCTAGTAACAATCGTGTCTATTCGCAAACCTTGATATAACCTTGCAGGCTCATTCCATCTGCTATCAGAAGCCAGTGTGGCGATCATTGTCCTTTTGTGAAGGTCATGATACATTCACTTGCCTCTTGTCTTTGTCTGACTTGATCTATTCAGAAGGGAAACCTTTGGCACTTGGTAGGATTTCATCTTTGTCAGTCACTATTGGTATTGAGCGTAGAGTTTGGTGGAATTCACTGAAACCTGCTAGGTTCAATTCAATTGTATTTGTATAGCGCTTTTTACAACGGTCATTGTAAATAGTAAATAGTAAATATGCACTTCTATATCGCTTTTATCCAAAGCGATTTACACTGTGTCTCATTCACACACACACCAATGGTAGCAGAGCTGCCATACAAGGCGCTCGGGAGCAACTTGGGGTTCAGTGTCTTGCCCAAGGACACTTCGGCATGTGGAGTCACCCGGGCCGGGAATCGAACCGCCAACCCTACGATTAGTGGACAACCCGCTCTACCAACTGCGCCACAGCCACCCCAATTGTCTCAAAGCAGCTTTACAAAAATTTCTTCTTATTATTATTTTTCATTTTTTTAAACCAGTCAGGCAGACAATCAAAAGGCTTGGCAGTGCTTAGAGTAAGACATGCTAATGGTCTGGTGATGGAAAAATGAGCATAGACTATACAGCGGTAAACGCTGTAAGCAGGTTATAGTGAAAAAGGCAACCAGACAAAACAACAAAGGTGTAGTTCTGGAGCACGACTGTGTAAAGATCTAATGACTTATTTATTGGAGTGAAGGTGACTGGCTGGAGATGTTTGGCCAGTGTTATGGACTCAGGATCATGGGAATTGTAGTTTGTAACTTCAGGACATGCACGTGTGACTTTTGGACAAAATGATTCTACAATTTTTATAGATGCCATCCATTCGCGTCATAAATATTTGACCCGAGGCAAGTCCTGATTTAAAGTGTGTGATTTATAATGTGTTTTTATATGCATACATAAACACTGAGTAATTATATATAATACATATCTCACATTTTTGGACACACTGGCGTACACAGAGGGTTCAAATATTTGCTGTATCTATATCAAACAAATTGATTAGAGCATGTCCATTATCCACTTACCAACTCTTGGACGTCTAAGCAAACGGAAAGGCACTCTTAATAACCCCGCATTGCAGTCAACAATATAAAGCTTCCATTTAAAAACTTGTTTTGCACTTAATCAATATTGCTTGAATCATGCGCTGGGCGGTACGGTTTCTGGAGAAAGGCTTGCTGCTGTTTTGTATTGATTGAGTTCTGTAGCAGGCCACTGACTCCAGTTCTTGTGGCTGTGCTGCCTCAGGAACACTCCCTTATAATGCTGCGATTGAATAAACACCGTAACGATGAATCATCATAAATATGTAATTACTCGGTGACTTTTCCGCCTTAAGTTGTTAATTAATCAACACGTAATCTTCTTTCTCTCTCTCTCTCTCTCTCTCTCTCTCTCTCTCTCTCCACATTTTCTTACTGTTTCCATAATCACGTGTGGAAAGATTAAGGTACAGGGTCTTAGAGCAGATTCTCAGCAGGGACCTGATAATCTGGTAATGCACGTATTGAGTTTTACTTATACTTCTGTTATCTGTAAAATCAGCATTTAATGATCGATTCATGTGAAATATTAAAGATCGTATCACCAAGCGGACTATTTTTGAGAATAATCCCGAAAATCAGCGGTGAACGCTTTGTTGAAATGATAAATTTCATCAGAAGTTTCATTGAATAAGAAGTGTTTTTAAATAATTCAGTCCACACCTGAATAAGTAATGGCGAATGGGTCAGTGCTGGTTTATCAGTTCGGATTCCGTGCAGGTGATCAGAAGGTCGCGAGTTTCTTCACATTTTCAGCGGTATGCTTGAATTGTATTCTGCTTGACTTTTTAAGTCTGCCCAAGAAATAAATAATATTGTAGAACGTTTCAGATTATCATCTGATTTGCCGTTGAATTGCCGTTTTTGTCAGCGACTGCTCTCTTTGACTTTAAATCTAAAAGTCTACCAGAAAGGGTTCCACGTTCTAGTTATAGTATTTTCAACACAAACGTGTATCTCGTATTATTTTCAGTTAAACAGCCAGAATTGTGCTTTGTCCCCCACTAAAACAGAAAGAAAATATAAAGCATGAATCCTGCTGTCTTCTCTTCTGAGTGACTCTTAAAATCATGCTTCACCGATGATGCTTTCCTCCCCCACATAATCTGTTTGATTTGATGTACTGTAGGTTTCAGGTTATAAGTGAGTGGGTGGAATAATATTGGTGTCTTCATTTTTACTCCAGTCTTTATTGGCACATGCTGGCGGAATCACATGGTGATACACATATATTTCGCTCTTATTTCAGAATTTCTAGGTCTGTCGAAAGTTAGCTGGGGGAACTCGTTAGAACATTGAGGATGTTAGTTCCTCCATGGGTTATTACGTGTCGGAAGCATAAGGGTAAGCATGTGATTCACTTGTCTTTAACTATAATAATATATGATTATAGCATATTCACACATTACAAATGAATTTCGGGAACGTTGGTCCTTTTCAGCGCTGTTCTGTGCAGAGTAGGGCAATCACCATAGCACAGTGACTAACGAAAAAAGCACTCTTGAAGAAACTAGAAAGGACTAAAATATTAATCTGTGCTTGCAGAGATGAGAAATTTCCAAAGAGCTGAAAGTGAATATCTACTGTAGTTCCAAAAGTTTCCTGAGCCATGTTTGTTAAAACCAAATTTCTCCAGATCCAGCTAAACATTTTTGAGGATTATGAGAGTATAAGCAATATGAGGTAGGCTGTGGCTAAAGAGAACATATTAAAACTGCTCTCCAGATGCTACAGTAGATTGGGTGTGGGATGCCTGAATTAACTGTTGAACCCCCTGGGGGTAACATGTCCTTATTAATGAAGTGTTAAGTATGGAAGGTGTCCACTTGAAAACCTGTTTGTTTATTTATTGCTAGCAAGTTTATCAGCTTGCCAGTGTAACACGCATGTAATGTGTGTGTGATACGCTACCATGACAACAATCTGACATTTTATGGGCATGTTTGAACAAGTTCGAGCTTTTCAGTCAGCCCACACATGGGAAATAAATGATTTCGATCACACCTGGAAGAGACTGCCGAGTAGGATACAGTGCCGAATCTACAGTGTGTTTCATCCCATCAGTTATTGGTTGTTATTTTATTTATTCTTACTGGAACATGTTCTTGACACATGCTCAAACTTTGTCCGTCCATCAGTCCACAGTAGTGTGTGGTGGTAGCTAAAATGCATGGCGATTAAAGGTCGATGCCATTGTCTTTGGGAATAGCGAAAATTGCTGAGTACTGTATGTAGCAAGGCAAATTGAGGTCGTGAAATGAAAACCCGACTGCCAGATAGATTAAAATAGGCCGTGGTTGGACCTTCCAGCAGGACAGTGATCCAAAACATGCATCAAAATCAACACAAAAATGCTTTACTGACCACAAAATGAAGGTCCTGCCATGAACCCATCCCAGTCCCCTGACTTGAAACGTATAGAAAACCTGTAGGGTGAACTGAAGAGGACCGGGCCGGTACCGGTCCGTGGGTCATTTGGTACCGGGCTGCAAAGAAAGAATAAATAACTTACATTATTTACGTTTAATTTATAATCTGAGTCTGAACGATGTTTTATTTTGAAAAATGACCGGATTCTCTGAGTTACATCCGTCTATGACTCACTCTAGACGCATGTCAAGACGCTTGTCTGGGTCACGTGATACATTAAGCGTTAGGGGACAGAGCGGATGTTACTCATGTTATGATGTTGCCGTGATTATTATTATATATTTTTTTAAATACCCCAGTTTTTATGCCAGTCGTATAATTTTATTTTGTTGTATTTATCCGCAACACCTTAAAGGCAGGTCTGTGAAAATATCGCCTGATATTAAACCGGTCCGTGGCACAGAAAAGGTTGGGGACCGCTGATCAAAAGGTTGAACAATAGACTATTTGTCCACAGCCTTCTTTGCTCATATTTACCAAGGGTGCCAATATTAATGGTAGGCACTGTATATCGCTGGCTGCTGACGATCTAAAAGATTGCAAACCCAGACCCCATGTCCTAATCTGCGTAACATTTTATTTGATTTGGCTGCACGTATTCTTTTGAATTCATGAGACCATATCGATGCATAAAGCTCTATGTACAGTAGTAATGCTAATGGCAGTGTGTGTTACACTGGTATGAGTTTACCAATGCTTCGGTGCCATGCTTTTTAAGCTCTAGGCCAAATCTATACGTGTGTATGGATGTTTAGCTTATCACATAATGTGCTAAATGTGTTCTGTGCGAATTGTAATGTCGGTAATGGTCCACCGCAATGATGATGGAAAATTGGGGTGTAAATAATTTTGTTTGTGTAGTCGATTGTAATATTAAGTTATGTGTGCTAGGACTAGGGTTGCCAAGATCTCTCAGACAAAGTGGGCCGTGTTTAAAAAATGTGGTTTGCCTTAATAGTTCTTTCACCAAGTTTTTCTTACATGTTGTGTGGGAATAACGTATATGATAAATGATCTGCACTTGTATAGCACTTTTATCCAAAGCGCTTTACACTGTGTCTCATTCACATACACTCGCACACCAATGGTACCAGGGCTGCCAGGCAAGGCGCTAACTTGCCATCAGGACCAACTTGGGGAGCAACTTGTAACTTCCTCTGAAAAATAGTACCTGTTAAACTCACCTTGATACATGGTAAGGGATGCATACTAAAGGCACAACAGATGCACACCGCAGCCACAAGGAAAGTTTAGCGTAAAACGGTCTCGTTGGTTCATAGTGTAGTTGTACAGGTAGAGAGACTCGAGCTTAATGCTGTGTGTGGGACTGCTCTTTTGCTCACATGGTTATTTCTGTTTGTAGCCATGAGCAGTTTTCCTTTTTGGAAAAAACAAAACAAGAAAGACAAACCGGTTTCCACTGCAACACTTGGGTTGCAATCTTTTAGGCTATAAAAAGAAAGGAGTCGGAGCGAACACAAATTAGGCACTTGAATCCGGATGGGCACAGAAATGAGAAGGGAATTTGATTCAGTAGCACGGAGTACATCAAAGTGAAGTTTAACCTTGTGAATTTGCGGACCTTAGAAACGTAAGCCGACAGACATGAGAAAGGTCAGCTAGAATCTCTTCTTACCGTAAAAAAGAAAAAAGGAACTGGTGAGCATGAGAAAAGCACCTTGTGCCCAGGAAGTCTGGCTTACTTGAATAACAACAAAGTTATTCCAGTGGGAGGGGCGCTTAGTGGTTAGCACATTCCCCTCACACCTCTAGGGTCGGGGGTTCGATTCCCACCGTGGCCCTGTGTGTGTGTGGAGTTTGCATGTTCACCCAGTGCTGCGGGGGTTTCCTCTGGGTACTCCGGTTTCCTCCCCCAGTCCAAAGATATGCATGGTAGGCTGATTGGCAGGTCTAAAGTGTCCGTAGTGTATGAATGGGTGTGTGAGTGTGTATGCGATTGTGCCCTGCGATGGACTCTGTCCAGGGTGTACCCCGCCTTGTCCCCGATGCTCCCTGGGATAGGCTCCAGGTTCCCCGTGACCCTGAAAAGGAGTAAGTGGTATAGAAGTTGGATGGATATTCCAGTGGGAAGTTTTACATGTGGTGAGATATGAAGCTTGCAGGACCGAGAAACAACTGTAATGTTAGGTTTATTCGTTCATCCTTTTGTAAGTGCATGGTCAGGGTTTATAAACCTTTTTGGTTTATATTTTGGTCACTAGAACATTCTAAATTGATTAGACAGTATCTCAGGAAGCTGTACTTACCTACAAGGTGCATCTGTATGGCCAGATGATGGTGATGCGCTCAATAAATTGGCAGCCGAGCACATGTCTGAGAGGAAGGGGAAAGCAAACGCAGATCAATACTTGGCTCGCGCTTCTTTATAGGAATCGTGCCACATTTTGGGCATCATGAGTAGGAAACTGTGTAAAACTATTCAGGGGGCATAGACAGGGGTTCAGTGAGGAATTCAATTCTGCAGCAGGCCAAGAGAGTTACTGGCTTGATGATTGATGCACTTGTACCACAAGTCAAAGAGAGGCTAGGCTTGCCGAGCCATGTGATGGATATACCAATATATTGTGTCTACACCACTGGTGGTCAGCAGTGGTGTGCTCACCCTTTTACAGAATGATAAATGTTACACCTGGTGGCCATTTCATGATGCCTTCAATACCCAGTCATTTTGGGAGGGTTTTAGAACAAGGGACTGAGCTTACCTCTTGGCGAAATGAAATTGTTCAACTACTTTAAAATGACATTGTTCATAGGTAGCCATGATCTTAGGTTTGATTGAGAGCGGGGAAAACGTTCTTTGCAGCTTTTATATTTATTTATTTATTTTTACGGGGGAGAATAACAGTTTAGGAAAGAGCAGTGACCATGTACTTTATTGCTTTAAAAAAAAGTACTAAGTACAGAAAGGGTCATGATGTGGCTTTTCTCCAGCATGGTTTAATATAGAGTATTTTTTTTTTTTATTGATTTAAAAAAAAAAAAAAAAAAAAAATAATTTTCATCAATCGCTTTTTTTTTTCTTCTTCAAAATGCCATTATCAACTATCAAGCATACAGATTGTCTGACACCGCTGTGATTCATTCAAACACATCTATACACAACAACCCGGTTGCACAAGAGCTAACATGAGAATCCATAATCTCGTGCAGAGATGAAAAGGAACAAAAGTAAACATAATAGCTGTGCTCCGAGAATTAAGCGTTTAAGGAAACTTGAGCCAGCCTGCTGCGGTTCTCGCTGAAACGAAACACCATCCGATTCGAGACGGAGGTTCAGTATGAGTAAAATCTGCAACCTGAGATGCGACACCCCACACCAAGCTAAGAGAAAAAAAACGTGGCAATATTTCCAATAGATGAGATACAAAATACACTTATCTCAAAATGTCTGTAGTGTCATTTTTTTCCCCCCTTGCAAAAAAAAAAAAAAAGGACTGCGCCCGAAAGTGCCTGAAATATTCAGACACAATTGCGCATAACGTAATGGGCCAAACTGAACAATCAATCAAAATTAGTATCTTTTTTTAAACATATTGAAACTACAGGCACCATTGAATTGGCACACTAAAAAAAAAAAACGTCGTGTGCACAGTGCACTTTATTAAGCTCTTGTTTAAAGCGCAAAAATATGCCACTTCTTTGAGTCCTCATGCTTTGTAGATCGGGGTGGGGTCGTTCTGGAAAGAAACGATCTATCCCCTAAGGATAGAAATGATTCATCATATGATAAAGATGATCAGTCAGAATAAATTTGTATTGATTTGCAGTGACTCTTCGCTCTAAGGGGACAAGTGGACAGAATCTGTGCCAGCAAAATGCTACAGCGTAACAGATTCATTTGTCATGTGAGCGTATGGATGCTCTCGAATGTGGGACAGAAGAAAAATCAAGAAAATCTTACGATGTTGGGGCCAGTGGGTTGGGGCCAGCCCATCGCAGAGCACAATCTCACACACGGTCGTACACTACGGACAATTTGGAAATCGGCCTCCAATGCACGTCTTTGGACTGGGGGAGGAAACCGGAGTACCCACTTTTTTTTTTTTTTCTCGGTTTATACTGATATTTGGGATACGGTTACTTGCACATTGTCTCCAGGCAGACATTTTGAGCCGAGCCGGGTCTCTTCCCTTTAGATAAAACCATTGGAATTCATGTATTCATGGCCTCCTGTCCAACATCGTACGTCAACAAGTCCAGGGAAGAAAAATCGTATCATAATACTGAGCTTTACACGGGGGGCACGGCACTCCATTTTGGGTTTGCTGGGTTAACAAATGCGTTCCTCTGGTGAATAAGACTATCATTTGTAGGATACGTTCAAATAGCAGTCGTTTGATTTTTCTCATCGAGACTTGATGAGCGAGAAATAGATGGTTGTGCTTTGTACTCCTATGCATTAATACAAATCGAAGAAGAAAAAAATGCGTGTGAAGTTGAAATTTGACCAATCATGGGATTCGTTCGAAGCAGACGGGACAAACAACAGACTAACAATGGCTGATCAGGACATTTTGAGCAGCATCCATAGCAGAGATACTCTGCGGAGGAAGACTCCGGACAGAATGGGGTGCTCAGATTTGAAATAATTGTGATGCTCGTGTTTACCCCAAAACCATAAGAGTAGTCTGAGGTGTCTTCGCCTAACAATCATTTATCCATACGTTCGTTCAGAGTTGCATTACTCGTGTATAACTGAGGAAATAAAAACAGATATCGGTATAAGATTCAAGATTTAACCTCGGCTAAATATTTCTTTGGAGAATATAAGCCCTTGCTTGTTCTGTCTTTCTGTTCCATTTGGCTGGAGAGTGAAGGTCAGAGGATGCGAAGCACTTAACCATGCTCCCTAAAGGACGAGGTCGGTATCTAGCAGGGCTTTCAGCAAATGAACACGTCTGACCTTTCACCCGAGAGCCATAGACGCTGTCGTTACTTCGGGGGACCCGTAGTGGATCTCCTGCTTGTTATGTCCTTGTAATTTACCTGGGCAGTGTCAGAGATGAGACCACATTCTGATGTACGATGCTATAAGCATGTAGACAGAAAATAAAACTTGCATGTGCTAGCATGCTGCATCCAACCAGAAAATGCCTACTCTAACCAGTCACACATGCATACATACTCGGGTTGTCCTGGATTTACCGTGGAATTGAGGGTTTTGTTTTTTTTTCCCCCCACTGGGGAGAAAAATACAGGAATATGTTGCATACACATCAGGGATGGAATGTATTATTCAGAATGAACAGATACTGTGTTATAAACAGATACAGCTACAGACACAAACGGCAGACGCACTTTTTATTTTTTTTAAGGAGCTTTAGAGAGACTAGACAAGGGCACTGGGAATGGGAATCCCGCAGGACACAGCGGAAATGTTACACGAGTGGGAGGCTTTTACTTTCATGTGCTGAGATATGAAGCTCGCAGGACAAACAAAGGTCACATTAATTAATGATGCCCCGTGCCCATCTCCAGTCCCTACAAGGTTCCTTAAAAAAAAAATAAGAGTCTGTCTGTCTTAGCAATAGATCATTGAAGTTAGAAGTTGTCCAAAATGCTCTGCTGCTAAGCTTCTGACCAAATCATCTAGAAAGTCTCGTGTAACACCAATCCCGATTTCTTTACGCTGGCTTCCAGTTAAACATTGACTCCAGTTTAAGAGTCTTGTGACTACGTTTAGCGCTCTTCGTGGACAGGAGCCGGCCTATATTACAGAACTATTGTGGGGATATGATATCATTAGGAGTCTGAGGTCCTCCGATCAGGGATTGCTGGTTGTTCCTAGTTCTGGGCTCAAGGCAAAGGGAGATTTTGGGGCTTTGAGGTTGTTGCTCATAAACTTGGGAACTCTTTCCTCTTAGATTAAAGATCTGGGGACACCTTTAAAGAGCAGCTAAAGACCCATTTGTTTAAACTTGCTTTTGTGTAAATATTTTTTTGATGATGCACTTTTTTTTATTTTCTAAATATTTTAATGTGAAGCACTTACTGTGACATCTGTTCTTGAAAGTTGCTATACAAATACATTTTACCTACATACTTAACATACAATGCATTTACGACGTTCAGTCATCCTAAGTAACATATCAGGATCATGGTGGTTTAAATTAGGCTTTTATATATATATATATATATATAAAATATTATATTTTATTTATTTATATATAATTTTTTTTTTTCCAATGCTGACAGGACTGGCTTTTCTACCTCTGGGTTTTTGCCCCCAGTGGGTTCATATTTAATGTAAAAAAAATTAATAAATCAAACTTCTGGTTTGGTTAATTTGTATTAAATGTCACTGAAAGTATGTATGTGCCTCTTTTTCAGGTTGTCTGGCTTCATGTTGCCATCGCCAATAGTAAGTTCGGGGTCAATATTGGCGCTGTGGTTCACTACAGACTTCGCTGTGAGTGCTCAAGGATTTAAAGCAATATATGAAGGTAAGAGACAGTGGTTGATGCTGTAATATTTGTTATTTTATTTTCAATTTGAAGGTCAGAAGAATACACAACTTTTACCATGTACCTTGTAACTTTTGTGTATGTATATGTGTATTGTGTATATCTATCTATCTATCTATCTATCTATCTATCTATCTATCTATCTATCTATCTATCTATCTATCTATCTATCTATCTATCTATCTATCTATCTGTCTATCTCTGTGTGTGTGTATACACATACAGTCATGTGGGGGGCAAAATAAGTACAGAAAAACAGATCAGCCACATGGAAAAAGTAAGTACACCTCTACATTTATCACACCTTCAAATCCATAAAATTAAAATCAGGTGTTGAAGATTGGGTGCCAGTGATTAGAACCTGCTTAGGGAGTGCAGGTGGAACCTGTCTTATTTATACCCCTCTCAAACCACTTTTCTGGTGTTCCCTTTGCTGTTGAGGTGTGTGGTGTCATCATGCCAAGATCTAAAGAATTCTGTAAGCTCTTCAAAAAAAAAAAGTTTGTTGATGCCTAGAAGTCTGACAAGGGATTTAAAAAGTTCTCCAAATTATTTGAAATGCATCATTCCATTGTAAGGCCTTTGTAAGACCACAGTTTGCCTATGAGCATCTAGGCAAAGACCAGGCGTTTTGGAATAATGTGCTGTGGACAGATGTATCAAAGATAAAGTTGTTTGGCCACAGTAACAGCAGACCAAAGACCGCTTTTCAGGAGAAGTACCTCATACCAGCTGTAAAGCACGATGGTGGAAATGTTATAGTGTCCAGGGACTCGACAGCTTGCATTCATTGATTCAACTATGAATTCTGGACCATATCAAAGAGTGCTTGAAGATAATGTGAGGCCATCTGTCCGAAAGTTGAAGCTGAACCGAAAGTGGACCTTTTCAACAGGATAATGATCCTAAGCACACTAGCAAATCCACCAAGGAATGGCTCAGAAAGAAGAAACGGAGGGTTGTGGAATGGCCTAGTCAAAGCCTGGATTGGAACCCCATTGAAATGTTGTGGCGGGATGTGAAACGGGTAGAACATGCAGGAAAACCCTCAAACATCTTGCAACTGAAAGAATATTGCATGGAAGAGTGGTCAAAAATCCAAGCAAGCCTGGTGGACAATTATGCAAAATGCTTACAAGAAGTTGTTTCTGCTACAGGGGGCAATACTAGCTTCTGAGGCCAAAGATGTACTTACTTTTTCCACAGAAGAATCCCATCAGTTGATATTTCTGTTGAATAAATAATAAAGCTATTTTTTGGGGATCTGTCCAAGTAGATCAACTTTAATAATAGGCACTGTTTCATAGATGATCAAATGTTTGCTTGTCGAAACATGTCAAGAAAGCCAACAATTTCCATGTGGTGTACTTATTTTTTCATATGACTGTGCGGTGTGTGTGTGTGTATGTATGTATAGTTATACATATATATATATATATCACAAATGCAGCTACCCATTTGCCTTTTAGTGTGTAAAATTTTGCCCCACATTTATGAAACCTTGTGATACATTATTTGGATTTTACATGTTAGCCCGCCCATCTAATATCACGGCTACAGCGCTACCTTTTCTTTAATATTCGGCAGAAATCCATCCAGTGGCATGCTTAACATCCTTAGAAACTGAATTCGCTTTGCATTGTAAAGCAATACTATACATGAAAGATGGTGTAATGATGCATTTGTATGCGTAAGGACTTTAAAAAGAAAACCAGGCTTTAAAAGTGTGCACTAATTCGCTCACAGGTACGTCTGTGTGAAACCAGATTAATACTCCATGCAAATGCATCAATGCGCTTCTGCAATTAGTTGTCGGATTAACGGCGGCATCCCAGTTTTACCTGGATCGTATTCAATTCCAGCTCCGCTCCCCTATGCTATGTGGACTAATTTCACTAGAAAGATGAGGGCACGGATATGATCTCTATCATTGTTCTCATTCACCTTAATGTTAAGACATGAAATGCAGTTAATAAGATCCCCACTTGTATTGTTCTTATCATCTCATCCGTCTTGCTTTTTCTTTTCTTTTTTTTTTTTTTTTCCCCTCAACCATGCTCTTATACAGGGAAGCTATATTAAGGCTGGATTTAGATCCATTGTTACAACTGCGCTTCAGAGGCAAAAGCTCATCATTTTTTAAAAATAAAATTTAAATATCACCGGAGCTTCACCCATGGCCTTCTCTTTGAAAATTCTCAGGCATTTCCACGTTCCAAACTCGGCGTGCTCAACCATATGACTCATCAGATCTTGGCCTTATGAATGATGCACATTCATGTCACTTCTCTGCTAGAGAGGCCTATTTTCATGCTTTATTCCTCCCTATAATCTCCGTCAGAATATGGATTACTGCCATCATAATTCAACTTCCTTTTGGCGCCGACCTCGTTGCTGTTAACTTACGAGTTGCTCTGGAAGGCCTTGCGTATTGAAAACTCTCGTCTCTCTCGTTTGCCATCACGTATTGTCGGGTGCCAGCGAAGCGCCCGAGTAGCGCTCGGCCCATTTTTGTGGCCATATGGCAGTCGTCGAGGCACTGCTGTGGAATGCAGATGTTCTGACAATGTGTGCTTTGTGCACGCTGCGAGACAAAGCTCCGTCTCCCGCATGAGGTATTATTCCTGCATCGCGCTCGATGCTGCCGCATGATCTCATTACACACCTAAGCGTCGTGATGTAATTACACCCTACGCATCCGCCGTCCTTCCTTCACTTCGGAAACAATGCGCGCGTTCTCCTACTTGCGCTGACAATTGAGATGTTCTGAAATTGGTTCAAGGTTCTTTTCCGCTGGGTTGTTTTTATGCGCATTAGCCAAAGCCCATTGAAGTCGGTGCTGCATAACATTTTCGGTGACTGCTTGACCTTTCTCTGTTATGCATTAGGAGCCTCTTGCACAGCTACAACCCAATCCATCAGGTTAATGGGATTTTATAATGCCGTTCCCTCTGGTGACCAGAACGGACACTGTTTAACAGAGTATAGTTTTAATTTATTTATTTTTTTTCCGACTCATTCCCTTAGAGCCAAACACATTCTAATAGCTTTGGACTTGAGCATTAGTGGGCTATCCATTAGGAAAATATTTCTTAAACTAATTGAAAAATAAACTAGCTACATTTGCTTTCAGTAGTGCTGACCTGTAGGAAGGTAAAAAGGTATTGAGATTTATTATTATTTTTGAAATATTTTAATGACATTAATAATAGCAGCATGTATTGTCAATTCTGACAGAGGAACAGCAGGTAATTTCTTCTTCTTTTTTTTCTTCTTTCTCCTCATACTACATTAACACACATTGAGCTTGTGACACATTACATCTGAGCACTGAAGTGTCTGTCGTTGCACCTCAGACGATTTTGCGTGTGCTAAATGTTTAAATATTTAGATGAAAGTCGGCTTTGTTGCAGGCTGATGCGCTGGAACTGAGGACGAAAACAAAAAGGGAAAAGAAAAAAAACACCGCCGAAGTTCATAATGTGCGCGTCTGAACGTTAAAGCGAGGCGCACTCTTTCTTCAATTCCCATTCAGCGCTGTTTAGATCACGTCATGCACAATTGTCCCGCAGGTTTCCCAGCAGCCTTTAGAACAGAGCTTATGGACCATTACACCAGACTAATTGTAATCTATTTGCCTGCAGAGTGCTGAGTGGCACAGCAGTGTGGTAGATGAATATAGAACCTCGGAGCAATTTTCCCTCCCTTGATACACCCAGACGTTCAAGATGACAGTGTTTGCCGATTTGATCAAGAATGCTGCAGTTAATTAAGCAAAAAAAAAAAAAAAAAAAATTGAAAGAAATAAACCTTCCCGACAAGTCTCAACCTGGTAGAAGTCATATCTGCTGAAAATGTGCGTTGTTGCTAAATCAAACAGATTACGCGCTGGTACTGAACACATTAAGGCAAACTCTCACGAGTGTATAAGATCTGTGCGTAACGCCTGATTGATAAATCCACAGGCTTATAGACGGAATCGCGTACATGACTCGGCGCCCAGCGAATGTCATTTGTGAAGAAATCGCAGTGTGTGGAGGAGGAGGAAAGGTTAACGAGGTGCAGGTGAGACTGATTAGCAGCAGTTGGAACGGGATGGTGATCTCTGGTGAACTTTCCGGGTTTCCTGTGTGGGACACAGGTGCATCAACTCGGTATGAACTTTATGGGGTGAATGCAACAATCGTAATCAGAGTTCAGAACAGCGAAAGTAAGAACACAGGCAGACAGGTTTCATTCAGGGTGAATGAGGAGAGCCAAGGCAGGGGAACTACAGAAAGCAAGGATTAGACGTGATACTACAGTCATGGATGAAATTATTGGCACCCCTGGAACTTTTCCAGAAAATGCACAATTTCTCCCAGAAAAGTGTTGCAATGACAAATGTTTTGGTATACACATGTTTATTACCTTTAAGTGCATTGGAACAGCACAAAAAGGCAGAAGAAAAAAGGCAAATTTGACATCATTTTACACAAAACTCCCAAAATGGACTGGACAAAATCATTGGCACCCTATTAAAACTGCGGGTAAATAATTTCATTTCAAGCATGTGATGTTCATTTAAACTCACCTGTGGCAAGTAACAGGTGCTGGCAATTTAGAAATCAAAACTGAAGCCAGTTAGAGTGTATAAAATTTAGCTCAACCTTTGTGTTGTGTGCCTGTGTGTGCCACACCAAGCATGGAGAAGAGAAAGAAGAGCCGAGAATTGTCTGAGGACTTAAGAAGCAAAATTGTGGGAAAATATCAACAATCTCAAGGTTACAAGTCAATCTCCAGAGATCTTAAAGTTACTTTGTCCACTGTGTCCATAACCCATGGAACTGTGGCAAATCTCCCTGGACGTGGACGTAAGAGAAAAATTGATGAAATAATGCAACGCAGGATAGTTCAAATGGTGGATAAACAACAACAGTCAACTTCCACGCAAATTCAGGCTGTCCTGCAGACTCAGGGTGCATCAGTGTCCGCTCAAACCATACGTCATCATCTGAATGAGAAGAAGCGTTATGGCAGGAGACAGAGGAGAACCCCACTTCTGACACAGAGGCATAAAAAAGCCAGACTGCAGTTTGCAAAAATGTACCTGACTAAGCCTCAATCCTTCTGGGAGAACGTTTTGTGGACAAATGAGACTAAGGTAGAGCTTTTTGGCATTCTACTGTTTACAGAAAACGGAAAGAGGCCTACAAAGAAGAGAACACAGTACCTACAGTCAAACATGGTGGAGGTTCAAGGATGTTTTGGGGTTGTTACGCTGCCTCTGGCACTGGGTGCATTGACTGTGTGCAAGGAATCATGAAATAAACTAGGCCCCATAATGTAGGGCCTAGTGTCAGAAAGCTGGGTCTGCGTCAGAGGTCATGGGTGTTTCAGCAGGACAATGACCCAAAACATACCTCAAAAAGCACCCAGAAATGGTTGGAGACAAAGCGCTGGAGAATTCTGAAGTGGCCATCAATGAGTCCGGATCTAAATCCCATAGAACACCTATGGAGAGATCTCAAAATTGCTGTTGCGAGAAGGCACCCTTCAAATCTGAGAGACCTGGAGCAGTTTTCAAAAGAAGAGTGGTCCAAAATTCCAGTTGAGAGGTGTAGGAAGCTTGTTGATGGTTATAGGAAGTGTTTGGTTTCGGTTATTTTCTCCAAAGGGTGTGCAACCAAATATTAAGTTGAGGGTGCCAACAATTTTGTCCGACCTAATTTTTGAGTTTTGTGTAAAATGATGTCAAATTTGCCTTTTTTCTTCTGTTTTTTTGTGCTGTTCCAATGCACTTAAAGGTAATAAACCTGTGTATACCAAAACATTTGTCATTGCAACACTTTTCTGGGAGAAATGGTGCATTATCTGGAAAAGTTCTAGGGGTGCCAATAATTTTGTCCATGACTGTATAGCATGATGATGATTACAATTACAAGAAACACACAAAAAATCAAACCACAAAAAAATACGATAAGAAATAGTCGGACAAAGAGAGCGAGAAAAAGTCTTTCAAAAGCTGCCATGATTTCATTTCAGCGGCATATCCGATCACGAGCGCCACACAAAGCCAGCACAGATACATCACTTAGAACGATAGTACCAATCTCCCTGCCATTGACCAAAGCAACAGGCCTGCCAAAAGCGATCAGACGCTGCACTCAGACCATGGCAAGCTGGCACACAGACGCGCATCACGCACGGGCAATCAAGGAGTAGGGGAAATCCGCCGCTCAAGCTTAGGACTGGAGTGCCGCCACAATCGGCAAGCAGCAGACAAATTCCACCAAACAGAAAACAAACCTCAACATACAAACACAGAAAACAATAGAAGAGCAAAAAAGAAATAATAGAAAGTTCCATCGAGAAGCTGCAGCTACAACGCACTAGAACTAACACGGAACAGGGGAGCACGATCGGGTAACAAACCACAGTGCTGGAGACATGACTGTAACAGAAATAAATGCATGTGGCATAGTGAACAAAAGCAGGTGGAAAACCCAAAACAAAACACATGAAACAAGCGAGCTGTTACGCTGAGAATTTTAACACTTTTATTCATGGAAATCTTCAGTAATTGTTCAGGGTGCATCAGGAGTGGGAATATACCCTGGATGGAGCTTCGGTCCATTCCACTCATTCACAACTAGAAGCCAAATAACATAAGCTTTGAAGGTCGGAAGGGGGTTCAAGCCCCAGCACTGCCAAGCTGCCACGGATGGGCCCTTGAGCAAGGCCCTTAACCCTCTCTGCTCCAGGGGCGCTGTATCATGGCTGACCCTGCGCTCTGACCCCAACTTCCTAACAAGCTGGGGTCTGTGAAGAAAAGATTTTGTACACGTGACCAATAAAGACTCATTATAGTTGATCCACCTACCAGTGTTTTTGCGAGATGGGAGGAAACCTTTGATTTACACTTTAACAGTTAAAATAACCTCATGCTATACAGACATGCGTACATGCTTTTTAATAATAGTACCGCAAACCTACAGAAAACATTACCAAACGTTACTGGCTGGACCAAAAAAAAAAGAGCTTGACAAAAACTGGCAAAACTTTTTTTTTTTTTTGTACTTCCTGAAAATAATCCTCCACATTTTATGCATGGAGTGATTCAAATGAACACTGACTTACAGCGAAATTGGATTGTATAGCAGTAAAGAAAGTGCCACTTATTTAAATTTGCCCTTGAAAATATGCATTGGACTGCTGGAGGGAATGGCTAGTCCTCTGTGATCTGTTCAACAGAGAGAGCATATGCTAATTTAAAGTTTAGCGGGCGGGGGACGACAACACACACACACACACACACACACAGTATATAGATCTTAGTGCTCTGTTTAAAATGTATTTTCTATACTTTATCTTTGTTGTGTAGACACCCTGTTTTAGAACTTGGTCGAGTCTCTGCTTTGAAATTTGGCAGCCTCGCCTGCACATGGTTTGAATTGTGTAATTAAACTTTTAGTTGGAAGTTGTAATTCATCATGCTGTAGATAAGATGTCGGAGTGGAATTCCCATTATCTCTACAGTAACATTTTTACACTGCGTCCTTCTCCTCGGGGATCGTGTTGGCCTGTGAACATTGTGCTGACACCGGGAAATAATGCTAATACCGTCAGCTTTTGCAAACGAGCGGTTGCTCATATTCCGCTGCTTAAATTAAGTATCTCATCAGACCTTTATTGAAAATATCGAAAGAAATGACAACTTTTTTTTTTATTTTTTCTCCTTTTTTTTCTGCCTCCTCAACTGACACGGAGATTCAGATAAGGAAAAGGTCCAGCGATGCCTGTGCCAAAAGATATGAATCAATTAATTTCCCTGCTCACAGTAGAAGCCTTAAGATAGCTGCCGGTCTGTCAAACGTGATGAGCGTCTGGCTAACGTTTAATCAACCTCGCCGAGCTAGAGTGTGATAGAAAGGCCAGACAAGAGGATTGGATTACACTCTGGGTCTCCCTTTCGGTTATCTGGGTGTTCTTCTTCTATTTGGACACCACCCGAGTCATTCAGGACTTCTTTAGTTGTCGCTCCTGAAGGATGGTAGAGTCTGCAGGTCAAAAACGTTAAGAACATGGTGAAGAGATGTTTGATCTCACGGCCAGTGGGTCAGGTGTTCATCCTGAGGAAAATGTATACACATTTGGAAGCAGGGTTGTGTGTAGGTGAGGAGGAAATCGTTGTGTTTTTGTGGGTTTTAAATATGAAAAAGGTTATAAGAGAATCTCAATTCTTTTGAACCCAATTGGAACCACGAAACCATGATGGGAAATTAAACGGTGTTTCGTCTATTTTTGAACAAGACATGGATTGTTCTCCGTTAACTCTAAGCCATAACGAGAAATGTTCTGTACACTTTCTAATAGCATACTTGCCAACCGCCTGTATGTACAGGTTGAGATCAGGAGTGGCAGATTCACCTTGCTGCCAAAAAAAAAAAAGGATCTGTACACCTTTTTTTTCCCCCTCTTTTATCAAAGCGTTCAAAAGAAATGAGCTCTGCGGAGTGAAGCGCTGACCTTGACGCATGCCATCAACTGCTGTATGCAAATTTTTTTATTATTTTTTTTCATGATAATATTCACTGGATCAACATGGAAAATGGACCAAATCAACCATAAGAAACTAATAGCTGCTGTAGTGTTTCAGGATGTCGAAAATTACGCAACAATAGGAATATATCGGGCCGACGAGAAGATTATGATGAAAACAGTGAAATGTCAGCGGAAAGATTTTTGACTGTGTGTAAGAAGCTTTCCTGTAGCTAGGCAGGTAAAAGCCTTTTTAATATAGTGCCATTGAACCAGTGTCTTTTATTATGAGCAATTGGAAGTTTGGAACTTGGAAAATTGGAACTTGATAAAGAAGGCACGCAGAAATGTTGGGAGGTCTTTGGATCTTAAGAATGAAATGCATGTTTTAGGAGATGCAATTGATTTATTCTATACATATTCATTTAGAAAAAAGAAACCTTTGGGTGTAGGCCCCACCTACTTCAGGTGTAAATACGAATACAGACACGGATTTATTTATTTTTTGGAGCGATCGGATTGTATCCTGCGCAGCATGAACGTATTATGCGTGCCTACATGTCATTGCATCTCAAAACTTGTGTTTTGTCTCTGTATCACAAGTTTACCGGTTATGCAAAGTGCTTGCAAGTTTACCTGCAATCCGCATCCAAAATCGTGGCAAGTTGGCTGCGTGCGGGGCTGTATTTCCTTTAAATCTGCTCAAGCCGATTTTTCAAAGTTAATTTATGGTCCAAATATTCGGGACAATAGTGTTTTGTTTGCTGCGAGATAAAATCTTTAATAGGCCCCAGGCCAAAATGTAGACGTTTAAACTTCTGTTTATTTGCTTTTGATTTATTGCTCATGTATCGCTGCCACGTGGGTCTGGAAAATTCGAAAAATGATGAGGTAGAGAAGTGCCGGCAAGATCTAGTAGAGCCGAGTAAAGTATATTTGCATCGATATTGTGCTGTTTGGTGCACATGGTGCCAGTATTCATCTGCAAAAGATGTCCATTCTGTAGACTAGATGCAGAGGAAAAGACTTGACAATAAAATATTTAGTAGTAGTAGATAGTAAACAAGGGTAACTGTGTGATCATAATGGGTTAAATATACACTGTATGTAGACACCTGACCATCACATCTGTATGTTTCCGCAAAGTAAGCTCAAACCGCTTCCAGTATGATAATAGCCCCTGTGCACAAAGCGGGCTCCATGAAGACATGGTTTGCCAAGGTTCTGGGAGTGGAAGATCTCAAGTGGCCTGTACAGAGCCCTGACCTCAACCCAATTGTAGACTTTTGGGATGAACTAGAATGCTGACTGCACCCCAGGTCTCCTCCCTCGACATCAGTGCCTGACTTCACTGATGCTCTTGTGGCTGAACGTGCAAATCCTCACAACCACGGTCCAAAATCGAATGGAACCCTTCCCAGAAGACTGGAGGTTATTATAACAACATTGGAAGACATAATCAGCAATGGGATGTTTAAAACGCACATATGAGTGTGATGCACAGATGTCCACCTACTTTTGGCCTTACTGTATAGTGTGCATTCACAACTTGCCAAAAAATGATGATTGAATAAAAGCAATAATTGAGAACAAAAAGAACAAAGCATACAATAAATCATGATCAAGGACACGGACAGGGCAGGATAACCTGAAGAAGTGTTTTTTATATATAACGTTAAATTGATTTGGAAATGGATATAATTTGTTCCAACCCTTTTACAAAACCTGAAAAAGTTATGCTATATTTGACCTTTGATTTATGGACGCATAAACAGAAGAGGAAGAAGATGTTTGATTTAATGTTATTGTCATATTTGATATAATAGAAACATTAATAGTTATTACAACACCAGAATTGCTACCACCCTTCAACCCAATGAGCAAAAATGATTCACTTCAATTAGTCTCGTTTTGAGCTTTGAGCAAACATCCAAAATAAACCCACCTCCAGAATTAATTCTGTTTGCACATGTGCGTTGCTTTCTTTAATTCAGACTTCCATAAGATGTAAATCCTGAGACTAAAATGGCCTTCACAAAACATTCATTTATTGACCCCATGCATGTCTGGCATCATTATCTCTGTTTGCCCTAATCTTCTGGCACAGGCAATTTAAGATACTTTTTTCATCTTTAGTATTTGACATTAATAGTGTAAGGTCTTATTTCTCATTCATTCTTACAATACATAGAACCCGAGATCACGAGTAACCGATTTGTCCTGGTCAGGATCGGGGTGAATCCGGAGTCTATCCTGGGAACTTGTAGCACAAGACAGAAATATGCCTTGGACGAGACGGCAGTGGAAATAAAGAGTAGCCAATCCACCTACTGACATGTTTTGGGAGGACACCAGAGTCCCTGGAGGAGCCACAAACATCAGGAGATCATGCAAAACTCCAGTCAGGCAGCACACCCTGAGCTCGGGATCAAACCACAGACCCTAGAGCTGTGAAGCAGCAACTTCGCTGCCACCATGCTCCAACTAAAATGTCCTGTTACTTAAAATGAAACTCACAATGCCACCAGGCTTCACATAAGGCCCTGGACCACTCTCTGGGAAAAATAAATAAATAAAAAAAATGCACTCCCAACTTGTATAGATGTGCAACCCAGGAAAATAGGACTTGATCAAAGGCAGCAATAGAGTTCATGTAGACCAGGGAGACCTTTCTCTAAGCTAAGAGCTCTCGAAGGTTTTGCAGACCAGTGCCCTCTTTTACCCCCCCAAAAAAAACAACAACAAAAAAAAAACTATTCAAAAAATAAATACATTATGTAAACGTGTGTAATAATAATTAATATTAATAATTAATAATAATAATTAATAACCTTGATAATGGGTTCTGATTTTCTCTGCTGTAACAAGTTAAATCCCAGACACTCTGACCATGCATCACAGACCTCCGGTGGTCCTTGGACCCATGGCTTTAAGCAGTCCATTTAACCAAATGAAATTTCGATTAAAGCTTTCTGTATCAGATGCGCGTTTTTATTTTGCTACTTCGATGCATTAAAGGAAGCACGGTTTGAAGTCTCTTCCTCTGGTACAGGCTGAAAGCACAATCATGTCCCTTTCCACTCCTGGTTCATTATTTTAGTTTTGTATATTGTAGTGCTGAAGCAAGGATAAAAATGTAGATGTCAGCCTGGACGGATCTGCAGTGCCTAATAACATGCATTCCTTATCAAATGCCAGATGGACACGTGAGCTGTATACACACCTGCTTCCTGCCTTTTACCCACATACATTACAGAGATCTTGAAGGAGATCTTAAAGACTTTATGTCCAGCTCCCTTACCTTTTCATCTGTACACTCTGCTCAAACAGACCAGCGTCCAAAGACTCCTAGATCGCTAACTTGCCAAGTCGAGTCTTCACCCTAACCCTGAGTCCAGCGTTTGCGTCACTGACTACGTTTACATGGACAGCGGTAATCAAATTATTGACCTTATTCTGAATAAGACAATATTCTGATTAAGGTGTTTACATGAGTCGCATTCAGAATACTCTTCATGTTCCCGTTTTACATGTTATAGAACATAGTTTGATTAACGGCACACGTCATTACGTCACCGCGTCACGCCGTCCTATATTATCCCTCCAGAATTTCACGTATAAACATACACGTCACCGCGTCACGCCGTCCTATATTCCCTCCAGAATTTCACGTATAAACATCACATTCGTTATGGTACCGTATACACTTTTGGGTGTTTCATTTTTAATTTTTTATGAAAGCTTCAAGTGCGGTTAATTATTTGTCATGCTCTACGTGCAGATAGACGACTGCTTGAAACCGCAAACGAGAGAGTACGGCTGCATCCCAAACTGCATACTTACCCACTATATAGTAGACGAAATACATGTATTTCACCTACTATATAGCAGGTAAGTACGCGGTTTCGGAAGCAGCCGTGCTCTCTCGTTTGCCGCCAAACGGTTGAGCACTGCCGTGTGTGTACGTGTCCTGTCACACAATGCGGTGAAAACTCCCACACAATGTTAATAGTGTGATTAAGGCGTGTACATGTCTGTAACGCACGTCAACAATGTGACTAAAACAGGAATACTCCACACGTCTTAATTCTATTTGTGTTTACTTCGAGTACGATCTTAGTCGGATTAAGGTCATCAATAATCGCTGTTCACATGCTAGTTTCTTAATCAGAGTATCGTCTTAATCGGGTTAATATAGGATTATTGTTGTCCATGTAAACGTCCTGAATGTCTCCAGTGTTTCTACATCGGATCTCTCTCGTTAATATGACTTTAAATTTGACTGGAAAATGGTGTGAGAAGAGAAGCTTTTTTTTTTTCTCCTCTCTCTCTCGGAGCGAACAGCACGATCTGACTCATTGTCCCTTATGTTTGCGATTGTACCCCTGTGACATCAGTGCAGCGAACAACCACTAACTTCGTACAGGAATAATGAAAATACAGCACAATATTTCAATATAAATATATTGAACGTGTTTCAGGACTTTGTTTTGCTTTTAAGGAGTGTTGAATCGGCGCTGTGGCACTTCACGAGCATAGACTACTTGAAAATGTGATATTAGTCATCATCAGAGTCACAGCTGCACGTCTTCATAATCACTCATAAGAAACAAAATAAAAAATTATTCCTCAAACAGCCATCAATATTATCAAGTTCTCTGTTGGGTAATTATCAGTGCTTTGCTTTATCAGTTACTGTTATACTGAATATATTTCTTGTTGGAGGGGAAAAACCTTATGTAATGCCCTCAGTGATTTTTATTTTTATTATTATTATTTTTTTTTCAAATTGTGAATCAAATATGAGCAGCCTGAAGGCTTTATCTGAGCAGACTTGTGGAAATCTGGCAGTATGCTTTCGGTCTCACCATTACTCCTCGCCATCGTGTCAGCTCTGAAATTTTCATGGAGATTAACGATTCTAGACGACACGTGCATCGACCAGGAGATTAAGGATCCCATGTAACCAAAATTCTCGTTATATTTTAAAGGGAGTTTATTCCTCACGTTCCAGCAAGGCACTCGAGCATTTTCCCTCTGAATTACTTTCATCCATAATTGAAAGAGTTTGAGGTGCAAGCTTATTCGGTTTTTTTTTCTTTTCTACTAGTACTCCTTCAGAGCCTGGTGCTGTGATTTGACAGGAAATGCTAACATTGCTACATCTTGTTTGACCATTGTTGGAGGATATGTCATATAATATGCATCAGCTGTGATATTGCCATCAGAATTCTCTAAACAGCACACGTGCTCGTCCGGGATTACGATCGTGACGCTTTATGCGCGGTAGGATACAATCGCATTCTTCAGAATGTCTTCAAAACAGATAGAAATGCAGACATAAATAGTAGCCTCATTATGTTCTCCCTTGCCTGAAAGGTTCACAGCGCGTCTGATTGAGACTAGAGACGCACATCGGGACTTTCATGCAGGCGAGCTGTCCGATATGAAACTCGCTTTGACAAAGACCACGTCCGTTAACGTGAACATGAACGAACGTTTAATGCACAAGGCTATGCGGGAAACACTCCCATCCAATCCTGTTTTTTTGGCGGTAAGAGGAAACCGGAGACCCCAGAGGAAATCCACGTGGACACAAGGAAACGTGCACGTTTTAACATAACGACCGTGATGATTATTGCGGCAAGTGGCGATATTTGGGTGCCAAGCACTTTTTGCAAATAGTGCCCCTTGTGGTTAGATTGTGCCAACTTACATAGAACGCTATCATAAGTGATCAAACTGTTCCAGATTTGTGCCTCGATGCTAACTCTTTGTTCAGGTCCTTCTGGGAAGTTTGTATTTACAAGTTGGTAAGTCGTAATTACGAAGTCAGGTGCGTTCAAGTCAGTTTGGTCAGAGCGAGTGCATGTTCTCTTAACTCTACTTCTAGAAAATGAAGAACAACGAATGTACATCAGGTGCGTGTTGCTTTAAAAAAAATGTTTTTAATCAATTTATGAAGCCGTAATTGTACAATGCTTGTATTTTTTTTGTAATTGTACAATCGAATTGTACAAAAGCCTGACAATAACTTGCTGCATACACCAAACACTTCACTGAAATCGCCCTCTGAGATGGGTAAGCATTCGATTTCAATCAAATTTACCGTCAGCTACAGACAGTGCATCCATTGGTTCCACCATGTTTTCTTCCTGACCAGCCCCCCCCCCCCCTCGCCCATCCCCCCAACCCCCCCCTCCACGTCGGAGCTCAAAGAAAATAAGTTTCCCCACTCATAATTGCGACTTTGTGGTGGCGTTCCTGTGTGTTCAATTCATAAATACGATCTCTCCGGCATAACCCGAACGCACCATAACACTCTGAAACGCGTTCTGAAAGTTGATTGGCAAAGTAAGGCTTTCTCTTTTATGTGATTACAAAGTCATACTACATAAATCGTCTAATGCTACGTAACACGTTTGCACACAAGTGCTTCATAAATCGTCCAGCATTTCTAAATCCGGAACAGTCCTGCTCCTATTCATAGTAACTTAGTAATATTTTCCATTTTGACCTTCATTTTAAGCCCCACATTCACACAAACGTCCAAATACAATAAATAAATTAGGCTTCATTCATGCCAAATAAAAAGGTGATATTGAGGTAAACAGGCAGACCCAGTATCCATTCAGTCAATAATGTGGCATTCAAGGACAAACTTCTAAGGACATGGTGTCCTACCTGCAATCCATTAAAATCCAATCTTTCATACTGAGTAGTCCCCGTTTCCATGCTAGGTCTCTTTGTGTTTAGCTTACACTAAAATGCCCCCCACTCTCGCTCTCTTTCTCTCTCTCTCTCTCTCGCTCTCTCGCAACGTGTGTTCCTGATATTTATTTGAAACCGGTGCATGGAATTCAGAATGCCATGAAAAAAAAAAAAACTCACTAGCCACTAGGAACAACTTTACCACTACACATTCATGGAATTATCCAATCGGCCAGTAACGTTGCATTAAACCATGCGGATACAAGTAAAAAGCATCAGTTAATATTCAAATCACACATCAGAATGGCAAAAATGTGATCTCAGTGACTTTGAGCATTGTCAAGGTTTGGCATACCATGCATCTTGAGATGCTTTTCTATTTACCGCTGTTGAAAAGAGTGGATAGTTGAGTTTCTGCCTCTGTCTGACCTCTGACCTCTGTCCTCAATAAAAGGAGTTGTTGACCATAGAACTGACATTCACTGGATTTGTTTTTTTTTTCTTGCACGGTTCAATGTAAACTCCCATGGGATAGAGCAGCAGTTTTTGAAATACTCAATGATCTCACATTCTGATGTTTGATGTGGACATAACCGGAAGCTCTTGACCTGCTTGATGTATCTGCATGATTTTATGCATAGCGCTCCTACCACATGTTTGGCTGAGTGCCCTTTTTTTTTTTTTTTGGTTTGTTCAAGCAAGCTTATTTCGGTGAGCAAGAGCTTGCACTACAGCGTTCTTACTTCATAAATGCATTTGTGTGCGCTGATGAGAGATATGCTTGCTAATGCGCCCTTATTGAGAATTATTATCTTTTATGAGTCTACGAAGTGCAAATGCGAGGAGGTAGCGTTTTAGTTTATGGTAACTACTTATGACCTTCATAAAACATTTATAATGCGTACATTACTCGATTATGAGTCATAATACGAGTCGTTTGTACCATAAAGCGAGCGAATAACCTCTGGCTGATGCATACACGCATTCATATAAATAAGCATTAAAATAAATAAGTATTCATAAATGTCCATATGAGCAAGTTCTGCATATGTCGTGATGGTGTGAAGTACATTTGCATAAAGCGTTACTGAATTATTGACTCCTAAACCAAAACGAATGTACTGCATTAGACATCCACTCACTCTTCGTACAAATTTTTTTTTTATGCTAATAATGTGTATTAATTCTAGTCTATTAAAAAAAAAAAAAGACATTCTCATGTCTGCATTCGAAGCCTGATAACATGCAGCAGTTAAATATGAACCCTGGTAAGGCTGACTATGTGTAATCTTCGAAACAATGAAAGGGAACAAAAGGGAGAGCGGGGGGAAAAAAAGAAAGTAGTCTTTTGAGATTAGAACGTTCTTTTTTTCTTTTCCTTTTTTTTGCTCCTTTAGGGAGCTTTCTCAGAAGTGACCCTCGCGGTCTCTCTCTTACTTGTGCATGACGCCGTGTTGCAACTGGGAACCGGATGAAAGCATATAGCTGTGCAGCATTAGGCTGAGGAGGTTGTACCTTCAGCAGTTAGCCAAAAAAAAAAAAACTTTCAGAGAGCCAAGGGCTTGGAACATAGCCTCTGGATGGTCTCCTCGTATTATTCTCAAGCATGTTACAGAGGCATGAAATGATAACGCTCTGAGAGTATAAAGGAAGAACAAAAAAACACACACACACACACAAAAAAAAAGAACAGCATGTCCCCATCAGAGTAATGATACCATCGTTTTCCACTTTGTCGTTCTCCGATTTTCTAAACGTATCCTGTTTGCTTTAGGCAGCTTTCAGGTCGTTGATCTCGGTAATTTATTTTGAAAATCATTAGTCTCTAAGACTGCAGCACTACAGATGGTCGGATTAGCGTTTTCATTTAGGAGTCTGTGAGCCATATCTGCTGATTTGTAATATAGCGGAAAAAAAAAAAAAAAAAAAGTTTGTGAGCAGCGATCCAACAATGCCTTGACAGTGCAAACTCTATTCTCTTAACTCTGTTAAGATGGTATTATTAAGAGATTAGCATGTTGCACACCAATAAGACATGGAATGCATTTTAAATTAAGTCCAAAACAGGCCTGGACCTACTCAATCAGGTTTTTCCGAAACGTTTGTCTTGAAGCCCGCTCTTCAGCGGCTGCCTGTCTTTTGTTCACTGTCTCTGTAACTCGTCGTCTTCACCCTCGATGACATTTTAGCGATCGTTTTGAATTCTTGGAAGTCTGTTCACGTTAGAGGAGTTCTGTGACATGAGACTCCAATTACTTGAAGTTTAAATGAGAATTCCTGGAATGGTTGCTCAGCTGTCATCTAAATGGCCATGCAATTTTAATACTGCATGTCTTGTCCCAGTTGGGGTTTTGATGCTTCACAAAAGTGAGGTATTCAGGGCTTTCGCTGCCCTTGAAGTATGTTGAAAGACACACAGGCAATCAGACGAGTAAGAATTGACTCTCGTACTATGGCGCTAGCATTTTTGGGGAGACCTTTAACCAAATATCAATCTATTAGTTAGAATGAACAAATAATGTGGTTTAAACCTTTTTTTTTTTTGGTGGGGGGAGAACATGCCAGAAAGGTTCACATGGCGTCTGGTTAGCAATATTGAGATTCAGATTCAATATTGTGAGTCAGTCAGATATACAGTGTTCAAACATTGATCCTTATTAACTACATGGATTAAATTACGATACTAGTTTGTTCATATTCGGGAAATATAAACAACTAAATTCATCCGAAAGTACCGTAGGCATATGCACACAAAAATAATAACTGTGCAAAAAAAACAACAACAAAAAAACCTCGGTCTTGTGCACATCTGTAGTTCAGACCAATTCTCAGTCCCTCCAGGATTCCACGATTTTGCGATCTCATAAATGAAATCAAAATAAGGTCCCCAATAGCCGGAGGAGCTTGCAATTTTTTTAAATTAGCGCAGAGTTTCTGCAGATTTGGGCAAAGACGTGTCTTTGAGTCACGTGTGTCAAACGTGTACAGCTAAAAGGTCTAATTTACCAACAAACATCATGTGCAAAGCAATTTCGTGCAGTTGTAATTTTACCAATTGAAGTAGTTTTTGCAAAAAAAAACAAACAAAACAAACAAAACACGAATTACATCGGAAGTTTAGAAAGAAAAAGAAAAAAGCCGCAGCTAAATCGAGCATTTTTGGCTGCAACCGTGACAAATAAACTGTGTAAAATCCTGTACAGACTGAATAGTGAACTCGAGTGATGTAGCTTAGGTTGAGGAACTGTCAGAGTTGGAATTTGACATGACATCAGTGCAGACATTTCTACCTCTGGGTATTTCCCAGTGAAAACTCCAGGGGAGGGGGTTCCCAGTTCCCTGATGTACTGTTGTATTCTGACATAAACATCAGATTTATATCAGAATACAAATTCAGACATTTGGGGCACTAAACTGAACAGACACAACCCTGCTGTATATGAGCGTTTGTATACACCAGCTAGTGATTAACAGCATGGTCTAAGCCATACAATGTCTGAGTCTACGATCATATGAAATATAGCTCTTGGGACAGTTCTTGGTAGTAGACTCGGCCATTTACGCATAATATGGTGCATCTAGAAGAATACAGGTATTGTATATATCAGATTCAGAAGGGCAAGATTAAATCCTAGATTGATTAATATGCAGAAATATACAGTATCTTTCTCCTATAAGAAAAGCCGGATGTATGAGTATGATCCCGGCTGTCTGGCAAAGCGCTAGAGAATGCATTAATAAGCAAATATTGTAGCATATTACATTAGTATGCAGGCCTACCGGTTGTCCTGAGTTCAGCAGCAGAGCCCTTAAACTCAGAAGCCCCATGTGTGAAACGCATTAACTTCCCTTTAACTGCAGAACCTTGCCACCCTTGTGATTAAAGTATGCTGAGCAGGTTGAGCTCTGCAGTCCAAGACGACCTCATCTTCATATGAAGAATTCGCTTTGCTTCGGCGTCTCTAGTATAGATCACGGATATTTATTTTCTAATTTGCAAAACATGAGTGCAGCCCCACGATCCATATACCTGTATCTAGTTTTCGAGTCTCCGCAAGCACGCCGATGATTAGCTTGCAGCAGGGAATCATTCAGACGTGCAATCAGAATGCATTATGCACCAGTATTTACTTTTGGACCATGATATAATTGGCAAAGAAAGTACAAGTGAAGAACCATAAGACATGACTTCACTAATCAGAGAATATTTTCATTTACAGAGTGGTGATTTGTAGTTCGTTTTCACCATCGCGAGCGTATGGCGAGAAGCCTGACGAGCGGTGAATGAGGTGCCGGAGTGGTTTCGCGTGAACTCGGACACGTTGCAGAGCAAATATTTTCTCTGTGCGCTGTACATCTCGCAGGTAGACAGTCAAGTCGAACAGGACTTTGACGAATGAAATCGTGTTTATGGCTTGGCGGCAGTTCAGTACGTTTCAGCATAAAGACCGGACATTACGGTACAGTACAGTACGCATCAACCCAGATGTCGCTCTTACAGGAGTGTAATTCAGCCCTTTTCCTCCTCCTGCAGTAAGTGAAATACAAGCTCAGTGGTGTTCAGGTGAGGTGACTGATGGCCCACTCAAGAACATTGCACTTTGTTTGTTTTTTTTTATTGGGTGAAAAACTCTAAAGCAGTGTTTTTCCAGTCACTTCCTTCCTGTAAGCTGAAGTGCTGTCCGTTTCATTTTAAAGCTATTTTCTTGGTTCAAAGGTTTCCGTAACATTCCTACTTTTGTTCGTATTTGGCTTTCATTCCCTGTAATGTTTCTGATCCCTGCTGTTTACTCATTACAGTTATTAACGGCTATTCATATTTTACTCGGTTGGCGGTTATACAATAATGTGTA
This sequence comes from Ameiurus melas, assembly GCA_012411365.1. Taxonomy (NCBI): domain Eukaryota; kingdom Metazoa; phylum Chordata; class Actinopteri; order Siluriformes; family Ictaluridae; genus Ameiurus; species Ameiurus melas. The sequence goes on along the minus strand of CM022755.1, from coordinate 6,655,242 downwards.
CACTTATATATTTCTTCTTCTACTTATTATTATTATTATTATTATTTTTCATCATTATGAAAGTATTAGAGCGTAAATGAATACATCTTTATTTGAGGACCATATAGTAAAGTTTCTGCTGTGCCTGTGCATCATCACCGAGCTCATTGTATGATTTAGATGTGCGGGGTTCCTATCGAACCCCCTCCAACAAAAAGAAGAACATTAACAAGCAAACAAATAAACAACACTCGCACACATTTTCTCACCATTATTCTAGTGCAGCTTCTTGCGTATATCCTGCCCATAAGACTTTAAGCTTTGTTTACACCGTGACCTTGCATGCACTCGTACGGATAATTTCCTCTCTTTGTTGCTAGTCCGTAACACGTCCGTGCTTCAAATAGTCGCCTGATAGTGGCCTAGACTCAGCTGTTCATTTTCTTGTCGCTCTCTTTTGCATTATATAGCGACACTAAAGCGCATAGCTGGTCAAGAAACCAGGAAGAAGCCAACGAACTGTCCAGGTTACTTATTATCTCATAAAACAAGCGTGCCGTTTTCTATAAAAGACTTGTGATTTAAATGCACTTTGCGGTTATATAGAAGTACATTTTCAGCGATTAAAGTTGCACTTTCACTTTGTAGTCTGGACAAGTCCGACGTGCCAGCATACCGAGCCAAAACAACACAAATTGTGCCACTCTGCACTTACTGAAGCCTTTCTCTTTTGTTTAGGAAAGTCTAAATGGAAAATACAAGCCTCATTTAGATTTCACGACCGCCGCGCGCCTGCTGAGAAGAGTGAACGTTCTTGCTTGGCCCCTTGGTAGTCTACATTTAGCACAATATATCAGGAAGCGCCAATAACTAGAGCTTATCTCCAGTTACATATTTGTTTTCTGCCTTGTGGCACCAACTGGTTTGCTGACACTGCCTTGGATAGACATGCTTTGAACTGTGGTCTGCTTTCTACACATGTATTCCCTAAGCCCCCCGAGCAGTCGATTCATTGATCCTTTTTTCTTTTATTTTTATCCTCGTCTAAAATTCTATAAATCCCCAAAGTAAGGCACATGCTTGGCATTTGGAAAGAAAGGATGGCATGCCACTATAGCGGCTTAGTTGATTATTGCGTGGTGTGGTGGCCAGTGCACGTTGGTGCAGTGTGAACATATTGAAGTCCCAAACTTATTGGAAAACAGCCTCACTCGTAGAAACGGTGTAAGGGTATAAGAAGAACACAGAATGTCCAAGTAATAGCAGTCTGTATTAACCAGGACAGGAAGCTGGAGTAAGTAACGGTTGGTCACGATATTAGATGTGAGGCGGAAGTCGAATGTATCCTCATGTACAATCACTGCTGATGACACGTTACAGACGTGTCAGTGACGTGGACTGAGAAATATCAGCCCGAAATCTCTTCTTCATACCGTCCTGTGTTTTCGCTTTTGACCATCTGAGGTGCTGTTGTGCACGATTCTGCGAAAGTCCGAAATAATCCGTCTTAACGTATAAAGAATAAATAAAATGATGCCAGAAACTAAACCTATTTGTATCTTTGAAAGACAAGGTGGATTAGTCCCGCTAGTCCATTTACACCAGTCTCCCTGGTTCGTGTGTGTGTGTGTGTGTGTGTGTGTGTTAAAAATCATCTTACTTTAAAGCACATCCTTCTTCAATCCAGTGTGTTACTCATTCTGTGAGCAGTGAAGGTGGAAATTATTATCAGCACAGCCTGATGAACAGAATTAAAAGAACTATTGTGCTAATTTGTTCTTGAACATTGGCCATACGTTATGGGAGTACCTCTGAAAAATAACTGCCATTGTTATTCATATCACCTCATGCGGATAAGGCTACGTTTTCCGTAACGCGCCAGGGTGAGATAGATAGATGGATGGATGGATGGATGGATAGATAGATAATAAGCTGCCAAATTAGATACAATGTTGATTTGTTGCTTCACTGAAGAAGGGATTGAAATTTGAACAGCGCCTTCAACGTCACGCACCGATTGGGCCGCGCCACTTCTAAATTGCCCTTGCTGGCACCCACACAGTGGCTGACATTGATGTTTTAAAAAGAAGAAGGAAGACCTTTCATTTTATTAGGAGGAAAAATCTGTGTGTTTTACAGAAATATCGTCCGTGTACGAATCGCTTTTGTTTTCGTGGTGCAAACACAAGTTCAGGGCTGATTAACCAATATGAAGTTCAAGTTCAAGTGCTTTTATTGTCATCTCCACCATATACAGCTGGGACAGTACATGGTGAAACGAAACACCGTTCCTCTAGGACCACTACGAGACTAAATAAGATCTACGAACATTCTACATACACACACAGGACCATACAATACTACTAAAACAGGACAATAGGTACAGAAAGTCAATAATAGCATTCAGATCAGCAGATTAGCTCATACCAAATATGGACATAGCAGTTATTGTGGTAGAGTAAACTTCTACAGTGCAAATGTTTGGGGGTCAGTGGTATTTTGGAGATGCACGTCAGGCCACGACGGAGCATTAATTTCAAAAGCGAGACAGTCGTGCTCCGACGTTTAATTACATTAAAAAAACCTTTTCGACGTTGGTCATTGTATTAAGCTTAAAAACGGCTCAAAGGAGCCGAGCTTCAGTAGCTCACAGTTTACCTGACTAACCTCGACGCACCTCCAGAAATAATTAGTAGCAATGATGGACCTAATATAAAATAAAATATAATCCGAATCACACTGGATTCCTGTTCGAGTGCACAATGCAGAGAATACTAGGCAGCTTTCTTATTCAAGGATTAAAATTGTTGCCAATATGTTTCAGATCTAATTTATTTTTATCTTGTTTAAAGTACATTATGGAAAAATACTTTGATCGTTCTGCTACATATCCTTGCAACATTTCAGCTGAATATTAATTCTAAATGTTAACTAGAGCGATGTCTTTTATGCTTACGTTGAAATATAAAGCTTTGCGAAGCGTCTATTTAAGTGGACTCGTGTGATTTGATATTGATATGTTTCGTGATATTAATCCATGTTTCACAGAGTTCTGGTTCTTGAAGTTGGCTGGGAGTTCGTCTACCTTTTTTTTTTTTTTCTTTCGAGCCTGAGAGACTACATAACTTCTGTGGCAGTTTAAATGTTTTAACTGGCAACCGAGTCTGCACTGTTACAGTAGACTACAGACTGAAATATCGGCCATGTGCTGTTTACTGTAGATTATATTGCAGATTATACACTGTGAAATATAAAACTGCTGTGTCCTGTAGTGTATGTCTAGCTAGAAACCACGAACAAGTATGCATACTGCCAGCGTTGGCGTAAAGGCCACTTCAATTGCAGCATGTTGGGTTCCAGCTCCAGTGCACTGGAAGGATTTTTGTGATTGAGTTGGGCCTTAAAATGGCCGATTCGCTGATCAGTGCCCTGACTACTGAACTAGGGCGCTGATTGAGATGCACCCTACGTGCAAGGGTGTATACGCGAATGCACTCTGCGCTCATCGTGTCTAATAAGTGGAGCGGGCTTGTGTGGCACACTGCAGCTTAGCCAAGTCAGGAGAGCAGTCGAGAACATGTATATCATCTCGGCTGTTACATCTAATATTGACACCGAGTCGTCTGCACCCTGCGATCTATCGACTCGGCACGGGTGGGCAGAACCGGATCAGGTCGTCCTTCACTCCATGGACTTTTTGTTCTGCAGCAGTGGGTACTTGAGCAAATGGTTGGGTTTGCTGGTTTAGTCACGTGCATGTATTGAATTTCCCATAATATTTTTTTTCACGAGCATAAAGCCCAACAAATTGTAACCCATGCATTTTGTTTAGTAAATATAACCGGCACGTATCTGTAAATGTAATAAACATGCTTTACCACTGCATAAAGTTGGTTAATCCATTGTTATCCGTGCTCTGTGGCAGTTTAAATGTTTTAACTGGCAACCGAGTCTGCACTGTTACAGTAAGCTACAGACTGAAATATCACCCATGTGCTGTTTACTGTAGATTATATTGTAGATAATACACTGTGAAATATAAAACTGCTGTGTCCTGTAGTGTATATCTAGCTAGAACCCACGAACAAGAATACACACTGGCAGCGTTGGCGTAAAGGCCACTTGGATTGCAGCATGTTGGGTGAAGTATAGCCGTGGTGTGGTGTAAAATGTGCTCCAGACTGAATGAAGGCTTATTAAATTATGATAATAATCTGATGTATTAATAGGAAAAGTCACCTCACCTCACGGTGTCTTAGGCGACTCGGCGTTGGGCGTGGCCGTGACCCCAAGGTTGTAAACCTGTGGTGTATGGCAGTATGGCAGATTTTCCATGCGGTAGGCACACCAATGATTTATTTAATTGTTTTATTATTTTTTTCCTGTACTAGTTGCACAGGAACACGCACGCACACACAAACACACACACAAAACAAAAGGTAAAGATAGATGGGTCTCGTTTTTGACAGGAAGCTGGCCAGTGGGGACCAGGGGGAATATGTTTATTTTTAGTTCCCTTTGCAGAGTGTGTGTCTTGGGAGCAGAGGGCACTGAGCTGTGGATGATTCCCTCCGTCAGCGCCGTCTCCGTTTGCTTGGTATTCTGACGACCGTCTACCTCCGTCGCCCTCCATGCCCAGACAGCACCTTTGGAGATTTTACTTTCGTACACAGCTGGTGCCCCGATGAAAATTTTTCAAAAACCGGTGTCATCCGAGAAGAGTGATTAATGATTTGCTGGAAGTGTTTTGTGACCGTGTGTGTGTGTGTGTATCAGTAATAGAAAGAGGACTGAGACAGTGCTACATTGTCTAAAAATGTTTTGGATTGGATAGGACTTCAGAAATTGTACCCGACAGTCTTTCTGAGTAATAATCGATTTATTTCGATTACGATGTTATGTCCACAATGCCGATCAACCAGACACCCGGTCCCGAGATTAATCGTCATAGGTCAGCAGCCAGTAAAGACCTATACATCAATAATCTGGAAACCCACCCTGCTGTACTCTTAGCACTACACTATATGTGTGACCTTTTTGCATCCTTCAGGAGTTTTGTTTGTGGTCCGTTAGTTCCCCGGCGTTCTGGGATGCTAATGCTAAGCAGCTTCTGAGAGGCACTGTGCTGCTAATCGTACATTCTCGGGGCATTTCCCAAACCTCATAAGCAGTCAGTAAGGTTTGCTAGTAGATGACGGGTCTGCTGCAGAGCTGCCGGGGGAAACCACCAGAGCTCAGAGCCTCGGCAACCCCTCGTACAAATATCACGTCAGCAGCGTGATTTCAAATCTGCACTTAATTAAGCAGGACAAACTGCAGAAAGCATTCGCAGGAAAGCCAGAACCTCTGGTGACTTTTCAGATTAGTTTTAAAATGCAACTGTGGCGCAGGGACTTGCAGCGTGAAGAATCAAGCACTTTGCATAAGTCCGTCTTTCTGCGCTCTTCCTGATCACTGTACCGAGCGGTTTCATTTGAGGTATGAATCTTTAAAGCACGTCATACTGTAGGAAGGATTTTTATTTATTTTCTTTTTGTTCCAGGGGGACGATGAAAGATTTAGGAACAGTTGAATAAATTAAATCGCAGATAATCTGGTCATCAGTTCTATAAACGAATCTCTAATAAGACTAATAATAATAAATCCTTTTAATTATAATATCGTGCTTTCTACAGTATATATGAAGCCGTCCGGGGGGGGGTGGGGGTGGAGGCGCGAGGGTTGAGGGAGGAATACTTTGTCATATCTACTTTAAGAAATTATAAATTGTACCAAAAATAGCACGGAAATCATTTTTGCCTGTACAGGCGACATTGGACAGAGATTTAAATGTTAAATGTTTAAATTGGCCAAAAAAAAAATCTATAAATTGAGCAACAGAAAACAAGTTAAGGAATTAATCAGCTATTTTTCCCCATTAATGGGCCTCATTTATTAATCTTTTAGTGATGTGTAAATGTGTAATTGTTTGAATTGACTGAACTTGTTTGTACGCGCATGCGTATGATGATCATCCATAACGCCCAAAGCACATACTCGATACACGTCTGCTTGTTCGTGACGGCTACAAAACACCATAAATAAACGAGCAGGGAAAAGGCTGAAGTTATTTTGAGTTTCTATGTCAATAAAAATATTTAATAATGTACAGGGTGTCCCAAAGTCTCCATACATACATACATACATACATACATACGTACATAGGGGACTATGTTTACCAGCACCACATCAGTTGTGGATGTTCATGTATGGTGGATGTTCATGGATGTCCAACTCTTGGTTGTTCTGCAACACTTCCAGTCTTTTTGAATCTGTTAAAGTCCATCACAACTTTGCGACAGCTTCCCGATTCGGCTGTGAGAATGATTTCAATACGTTCTTCTTTTGTCAAAAACGTTCTTAAAGGCTATCTGCTGGAGAAGTCTGGTTAAGGCTCTGGGTGACTGATCGGAAGGTCAGGGGTTCAAGCCCCAGCACTGCAAAGCTGCCACTGTTGGGCTCTTGAGAATAAGGCCCTTAACCGGCTCTTCTCCAGGGGCGCTGTATGATGGCTGACCCTGCGCTCTGACGCCAACTTCCTAACAAGCTGGGGTATGCGAAGGAAAGAATTTCACTGTGCATATGTCTATGTGATCAATAAAGACTCGTTATAATAATATCTGGAGGCTTTTGCGAATTTACAGGTTTTAATGAAATTTATTGTGTAAATGCTCGTATGAACGATGTCCAATGTTAGCGTGAACAGAGATCAGTCGAGTTAAGAGATGACGAGGAGGCTGGTGTTTTGAGCGACTTTTACCTCAGGTGATGAGAGCGAGGCTGATGTGGATGAAGCCAAAGTGATCAAAGTTAATCAAAGTGAGAACTCATTTACAGAACAACAGTTCTGTAAAAATTTGGCAGTAATGTTGCTAATCCATAAGTAGATTAGAAATGAATCAATGTAATTTGGTGTCTTTCAGTGGAACTGGAATGAAATCTTTAAATGCAATTTTCCCCATTTATACCTTTGGGAGAGTTTAAAATCCATCCATCCAACTTCTACCGCTTACTCCTTTCTCAGGGTCACGGGGATCCTGGAGCCTATCCCAGGAAGCATCGGGCACAAGGCGGGGTACACCCTGAACAGGGTGCCAGTCCATCACAGGGCACGCCAATCAGTTTAGACACCCACACACCCATTCATACAATATGGACAGTTTAGACACACCAATCAGCCTACCATGCATGTCCTTGGACTGGGGGAGGAAACTGGAGTACCCGGAGGAAACCCCAACAGCACAGGGAGAGTTTAAAATGCTAGACTTTTACCTGTGATTGAGACGCATGCAAAAGAGGAATGTGTTTGAGTTCAGGAGACGTTGCAGTTTGAGAACTATAAGTAGAAAATGTCCAAATTTGACCATGTGATGAGTTTCCGCATGGGGATTAACATGTATTTACTTCAAAATGAACGTCAGTCACTGCGAAAAGAAAGAAGCGAACGGATGGATGGATGCATAGATGAAACAAAATAGCTACTTAGAAATCATGTGGAGATTTTCATGATGTTAAAGTAACACAAGCACATAACCATACGTCCCTAACACAATAATCAGGATACGACGATAGCAGGAAGGTTATTTAAAATTGATCAAAAATGATAATTACTGTTGACATAAATATGTAAATGAAATAATTACCACTCAGGTAAACACTTACATGTTCAGATTACCAGTCAGTTGCAGGATGTGTCAATCTAAACGATCCGGCATACTGTAAATACACCACAGGTTACTTCTCACGGCGCTTCCTGCATCACGTTCACATAATCTTCCACTGATGAACACCAGGACTTTTAAACCCTGCTCATTATTGTTACACACTTTGAAATAGAGATGCATCAATACCAATTATACCCCCCGCCTCCCCAGACCGAGTACAAGTAAATGTGTTTTTGATCTTCATTCAGTATGTTTACACGGACAACAATAATCCATTATCAACCGGATAAAGAAACTAGCATGTAAACAGCAATTTTGTATTACCGTAATCCAACTTTAGTCATAATCGGAGTAAACACAAATGGAAATAAGACGCATGGGGTATTCCTGTTTTGAGTCGCATTATCGACGTGCATTACAGACATGTACACACCTTAATCACACTATTAACGTCGTGTGGGAGTTTTCACCGCATTTTGCGACAGGACACGTACACACACGTCAGCGCTCGACCGTTTGACTATAAACAAGAGAGCACGGCTGCGTCCAGAACCACGTACAGTATATAGTAGGTGAAATATATGCATCTCGACTACTATATAGTAGGTGTAATACACATATTTCAGCTAATAAATAGTAGGTAAGCACGCGGTTTGGGACGCAGCCCACGGCTTCAAGCAGTCGTCTATTTGCACGTACAGCATGACAAATAATTAATCGCACTTGAAGCGTTCGTAAAATTAAAAATAATAACGCCCAAAACTGTACCATAACGAAGACTAACTTTATGTCGACACGTGAAATTCTGGAGGACGGCCTGGCGTGGGGACGTAATGACGTGTGCCGTTAATCAAACTATGTTCTATAACATGTAAAACAGGAACATGAAAGGGATATTCTAAAAGCGACTCATGTAAACACCTTAATCAGAATATTGTCTTGTTCAAAATAAGGCTAATAATTTGATTACTGCTGTTCATGTAAACGTAGTCATTGATACCAATACTGATACCGAAATGAACACTTGGTATTAAGCATCATTTTGAGGGTCAGACCGCAGCAAATATGCTATACCTAATTGAGCATGGTTTCAGACTGATCATTAATACCAGTATCAATACTGATGCATCCCAATTTCAAGAGAGCAAATCTGTCAAGGCGTTTAATTTCTACCAAATCAGAAACATGGCACTACCCTGAGCCTCAGAGAGGCTCCGAAAGGTTGTTTCCTGCAAAATGCTGTGTGTAGTCGCTGAAACGTAAACACTCAGCTAGAATTTGTAGGTCTCCTGAACAATAATTTCAGAAAGCCCAGGATTTGACACAAATCTGACACGCTGACCTTAAAGCATAAAATGATGGTGCTTGCTTTCACATGCGGCAAGGTGAGGTGACATGTTTTGTTAGATGTAGGGTTTCTACAACTGTCCAACTCCAGCAGCCCTGATAACACAACTTGGAAATCTTTTTGAAGGAGCCGTTGAAGGAATAAAAGGAAATTGTGTCCTAAGCTGTCGTTTTTAATTCACTGAACCATGCAGCATGCAGCAACAAGGCACAAACTTTAAGTCGTTCATGGTCCCAGCGATGTTCGTTCAGAACGTGTGGCTTTTTATCCAGCAGAATAGCAATGCATACAAACATGTTTTTATGGCCGATAATAACGTTCTTTTACCATCATGTTCAGCAGTAGATAACGATTTATTCCATTTTAAATAATGTGATCAATCCGTTTTAATTGTACATTCAGAGGAACAAATCAACGCGATTCAATTTACAAATCCTCAAACAAAGGAAGAAAATAACAAATAAAAACACCTAAGCCGTAAGCAAACTTTCAGAAATTAAACGTGAAACAACGCTAAAGAAAACAGCTCAACAGAAAACGGGGGTACATCTGGGGCTCTGAGGTTTTGTCGAACCGGAATCAGAACCGTGCTTTATTGTCCGAGTACACAGGATTTGCGCTCGGTTGGGGAGTCTTGTTTTTGCTTTGCTTCTAAACAGTACATATTACAATAAGATAACGAGGACCAGGACATGCATGGCACTGGAAAGGACGTTTGCTATGAACTGTTGCACTGTAAGTACGAAAAGCAGGATATTACAAATTTTCCTTAGATCAATATTGCACATGAACGTCATTGCATCTTGAAGATAAAACACACTGCTGTCAGTGACGGTCATCATTTAAAAGTTTTATTATTATTATTATTAGTAGTAGTAGTAGTAGTAGTATTATTATTATTATTATTATTTTATTTTTATTTTTTTCGCTTGGCTTCCTGACCCTGGAGGAGAAACGGTCTGTAGAGGGGAGGGCTAAGTTTTTCAGTTAACCTTGTTGCTAATAGCATGCCAATCAAGCTTTAATTACTGAACATGGGCCTCTTATAAATAAGGGATTTTTGTTTCAAGACCTCCAATGATTAGAATAGATTAGGTTTGTGTTTAGGCAGATTATATGAAATCGATTTTAAAAAAACAACAACAATCTGTTCTGTGATGAATGTGAGATGCACTGCTGTTATTGATCAGCGTTTTTTTACAGGCTGTATGTTTCTGGAAGCACAAGTGTATTTTGCTGATACAGTACCAGAATACTGCTAATTTGGTTCGGCCTGATTGTGTGTGTGAGTTGGCGTGGCTGAGGTCCAAGGGAATTTTATTTTTATTGGAACAAACTTTGGTGCAGAGTAATTAATTGTTCTTTTAATTAATTACGTTTTTTTTTGTTTGTTTGTTTAAAGGTGAAGTACAAATTTTTTTTTTAATTGACAGAAATCATGTATGTAAAAACTGAGTGTTCAAAACGGTCTCGTGACCTCACCCAGATTCGCAACGGTAAGCTTATTCTAAGGATTTATAATTTTTAATATGAGGCATCGGGTCGGATTTTGCAGGAAACGTAAGTTTGGCGTCATTCGCCTTTACGTGGTTACGTCACGTCTGCAAACAGAAAGAAGAAGAGCGTGTGTGGGGGCTGAGGACGGTGGAGTGTTTGTAGCTTGCTTTTACAAGAGTTGCTTAGAGTTTAAACTTGTCATCTAGATGGCTGCTTTAATCTGGATCGTTCTAAACGCGATCAGTTGTCGCTGACATCTGGGGAATCAGCTGTTGTCAAAACCAAGAGCCTGCAGTCAAAAAGGGAAAGCGACAGAGCCGGTGCTAAATCAAGAATAAATATCGGCATGGCTTTTGAGATGTTGCGACAACTCGGAGATGTGAAGGGATTGAAGACTGACTCAGATATGGCTTTTTTTTTATAGGCTGAACAGGTCAGACATTTCAGTAGCTCAATAGGTACCTAGCTAATTGTAGCGCACTTGTTCATTTGATTCAGCTAGGTATCAAGTTTCCTATGTTGTTGTTTTTTTGCACTATAGTCAGTGTGGTAAAATGCACTTATTTTCTGCTAGCTATGAGCGAGAACATCTCCCCTTCACTCATATCTGCTGCCACCTCCGTTGTCAATTATTAAGATTGACTTATAGAATAGAATTGACTTATTGGAATTATTCAATTATTAGTACTCAAAGCATCAGATTCATCCACAGAGGAGCAGTGCTAAAGCACATGCCAGTTTAAATATATATATATATATATATATATATATATATATATATATATATATATATATATATATATATATATATATATATATATAGTTTTAATTGCAGTTTTATGTTTCAAACAGAGATGGCGATAGAGAGGCAGAAGTTCAGTACTGCAGCTTTAAATTAAAAGATCTTTCCATACGAGTATGACTACGCACGCTTTTCATGGCAGTAAATGTACCAACATTTTTGAGTACCATCATCTCCGTCTTGAGGAACACTTACGTAACAGTGTCTCCTAAGTCATTATATTCTCAAGACTGAAGTTCTTTATATTCACAATCATTTTTTTGAGTGGGATTTGCTGTTCCACCTTAAAAGGTCCATTAGTTACGTCCCTGTGCGTGTGAAGTGCACTAATATCACGCACATTTATTTTGTACACGCAGAATAAGAGGGAAAAATCTGCTTATATCTCTTGCCATAATCGCGCTCTTTTTTTGACGTATGACGTATTCATATCATGTATGAGGTACTGTCAAAATGCTCCATAAATAGAACTCAAGGATTTTTAATAAACACGTGTGGTTGGTTAAAAAAAATATTTGAACTACACTGCACATAAAAAAGTAACAAGTCAAATCAATCAAAAAGCTCAGTGCCTTCGTATTGTGCGATCTACCCCATACTTTGCTTTCTTCTTCTTCGCTCGACTACTCAGGAGCCTGTGGTGGAGTGTATAAAACGTATCCCCGCGTGTGCTCACTTGCTATTTAAATGCCATACTACGCCAATGCAGGTGAAGCAGACCGAAAGGTGGCGTGACCTCAAAATCCACCAGCAATCAGGATACAAGCAGCATTCCCAGTCAAATATGCACTTCGCCCGAGTTCAGATCACTTCTCCTGAGGCGCTCTCGCTTTCTCTTTCTTTCTTACGTGACCTTCCTCTGATGTGTTATATTTAGAGCAGCTCTCAAAAGATCAGCCCAAGATCTAGTAATCTTTCAACTGACATCATTAATCCTGCAAACATTTTAAATTAAAGTGTGGGTGGGGGTGTAGGCTAAGTACATTTATACGACAGTTTTGAATTGCAAGAGCATTAGGCTTCCTTTGTGGTTTCTTCGTAATGTCAGGATAAATATATATATATATATATATATATATATATATATATATATATATATATATATATATATATATATATATATAGCAAGATATTAAAATAAGACATATACAGTGAGGGGAAAAATGTATTTGATCCCCTGCTGATTTTGTACGTTTGCCCACTAACGAAGACAGTGGCGAGGTGATTTGATGCCAAAGAGCTCCACAACACTTTCACCCAGTTGTCCTCTGGTGGTCAGATGAGACCAAATGGATCTCTTTGGCATCAACTCAACTCGCCATGTTTGGAGGAGGAGGAATGCTGCCTATGACCCCAAGAACACCATCCCCACCGTCAAACATGGAGGTGGAAACATTATGCTTTGGGGGTGTTTTTCTGCTGAGGGGACAGGACAACTTCACCGCATCAAAGGGACGATGGACGGGGCCATGTACCGTCAAATCTTGGGTGAGAACCTCCTTCCCTCAGCCAGGGCATTGAAAATGAAAAGTAATTACTAAGCCATTACCAAGTACTAAGTCATGTTTTGCAGAGGGGTCAAATATCTATTTCCCTCATTAAAATGCAAATCAATTTATAACATTTTGGACGTGCGTTTTTCTGGATTATTTTGTTGTTTTTCTGTCTCTCACTGTTCAAATAAACTTTACCATTAAAATTATACACTGATCATTTCTTTGTCAGTGGGCAAACGTACAAAATCAACAGGGGCTCAAATACTTTTTTCCCTCACTGTATTTTGTCTTATCTCGGAATACCCGAGATATAGCCAGTTCGTAGAGGATTTCACACAGATTTTTTTTGTGATTGTTGCGACTAAAAAGGCTTGATTTTGCTGCAGCTTTTTACAAAATTTGTGATGTAACTTATGGATTTTTTGTGCTTTTTTTTGAGGAAAACTTCTTGAATTGGCGAAATCGCAATTGTGTGAGATTGTTGCACACAACCTTTCACAGTGATGTTTGTTGGTAAATGAGACCTTTTAGCTGTACTCTTGTTCTCTGATGCATGTGAATCGAATGACGTCGGGACGCGTCTTGGCTCAAACCTGCGGAAAGCTGCGGTAATTCTGAAAAATGGCAAGCTCCTCTGAATATTGGAGAGTTTTCTTGATTCCGTGTGAATTTCTGCAATCGTGAAACGGTGAAAACCTGGATCCCACAAGCAGGGTTGCCAAATTACGCATATAATGTCTGCAGTGGGTTGCAGAAATCAGAAATGCGCGTGAAGCTCTGTTAATGAAGTCTTTAATGATGAATTCTTTTCTTCACAAACCCCAGCATGTTAGGAAGCTGGAGTCAGAGCGCAGGGTCAGCCATGATACAGCACCCCATGGGAAAAGTCGTGTTGGGCGGTTTATGAGTTGAAGTGGGGAATTTTTCCAAAACCTTTCCATGAGCTTTAAATCCCTGCCTCTCAAGCAGCAAATGAAAGTAAAAGCCCCCCCCACCCCATTCTGTGGGATCCCAATACTAATGCACACATCTATTCTGAAGGTTTGTGGGCAACCCACAAAAAAATGGAGGGAGAGTGTATTTGTGTGTGTGTGTGTGTGTGTGTGTGTGTGTGTGTGTGTGTACTACTGTACATGTCTTCTGAGTGATTGTCTGACTCAGTATATGAGAGCAGTAGCTGGCCTGGTCTGGCATTACTCTATTATTTACTTAAATCAGTTTTTTTTTTTCTTCTTCTTCCTTTTGCTCACTCTCACTTACGAGTCTTCTCACATCATTTTAACCATGCCCAAAGCACACGGGGATGAGCTACTCATTTTCTGAAAGCTTCCTATTTTTACCCGTACACGTCCCAGTGTTTTCCCGTGCTTCCCATTTGTCCTGTTGTACCTGCTGCAGTGCCATCGAGTCAGTTCTGAGCGTTTTAAATTCGATATCTGTGCAGTCATTATGCTGCTTAGTAGGACGTGCGGTTGTTGTGGTGATGTTATTTCAAGAAATTACATTCTTTCATACAGAGAAATGATAAACAACAAAAATAAGTTTAAATCTAGAATTTGTAAGGACTCTCTGGTTAGACCCTCTGGTAGAACCCTTAATGTAGAACCCTACGTATTGGTCATTATCTTATTTTATTGAATTATGCCGCATCAAAATGTCTTTAATTGTTTATGTATAATTGTTTCATTTGGAAAGGATTTGAATAATTAAAAAAAAGCTTAATAATAGGCTTCAGAATTTATATATATATATATATATATATATATATATATATATATATATATATATATATATATATATATATATATATATATATATATATATATATAACTAGCCTTGACATGAACGCAGACATGGACTATGGCTATGAAACATGAACAAGGACTAAGACACATGGCATGAACAAAGACTCTAACTATATTCGCTATCTAATTCTAACTCTATATCTAATTACCCGCGTTGTGTGTGTCATGGCTCCCGGTGTATATATACACACCAGACAAATTGCTAACAGCTGTGGGCAATACCAAAACACACGTGACTCGGCAACACATAACAAGACGGGGCGGAGACATGACGTCAACCAATCTGCATTTCTTCGTGTGTTTTCCCTGATGAGGGGGTGTGCATGAAGCGCAAAACGACTGATCTGAAGAATGTAGAGTGAGCGCGTGAGATTTAATTCGAACAGTTTCATTGATCCACTGTGACCTGTTGGGTCATTTCATTGGTCCGATGTGACGAGGCTAAATGTTTTGGCGGCATGAAACTCGTTAGCCCGTAAAAATCCATATATTAGCCGCATCATTGTTTAAGCCGCAGTGTTCAAAGCGTGTGAAAAAAGTAGCGGCTTATAGTCCGGAAATTACGGTATGTACATATATGTAGTATGTATTCACTGTATTTTTCACAGCATATACATACAAATTAGGTGTGTTATACAGCAGCGGTCCCCAAAACCCGGTCCGCGGACCGGTATTGGTCTGTGGGTCATTTGGTACCGGGCCACACAGAAAGAATAAATAACTTACATTATTTCCGTTTTATTTATTATCTGAATCTGAAAAATGACCGGATTCTCTCCGTTACATCCTTCTATGACTCAATCTTGATGCATTTCAAGACACTTGTCTCGGTCACGTGATCCATTGAAACCTTACCATAGAGACCAGAGAGCGTTAGGGGGAGAGAGGATGTTACGAGGACGCTGCTAATAAAGTTGCGATTTCACATTGGATTCAAGTTTATTATTATATTTTTAAAATACCCCAGTTTTTATGCCGGTCCTATCATTTTATTTTGTTGTATTTATCCGCCACACCTTAAAGGCCGGTCCGTGAAAATATTGTCTGATATTAAACCGGTCCGTGGCGCAAAAAAGGTTGTGGACCGCTGTTATACAGAGTTGTTTCACTAGTGTTTGGCTCACGATACCAGCTAGCTGTTGAAACTGGTTTTAACGTGTTTTTCAGACTCACTGGACATACACAATCAATTCTCTATTCCCGTTTAGTCTCACGACCGTATGACTGCAAGTTCGTTTGCAGATACATGTGCCTTCTTGCATCAGTTATCACCCGTCGCTTATCTTATTTAAATCCGGAAGATTTAAAAGTGACCTCCACTAGAAATAAAATATTTAGGGATATTTTTGCACAGCGAAGTGCAAAAATAGACACACTGCCGAGTTCTTTACAATGTTCCGGTTGTTATGGACTCGAGGCTAAAACTCTGACCTTACTTTCAAAAGTATTTATAGTCTAAAAAATTATAATGAAGAAAATCCAGGAAGATTTAAACCTTTGGTTTAAATGTGACATAAGAGGTTATTACACTAACTGTGTTAGGGGAAAATGCGTTATGGTAAATGTTCTGCACTTATATAGTGCTTTTATCCAAAGTGCTTTACACTGTGTCTCATTCACACACACACTTACACACCAATGCAAGGCGCTAACTAGCCATCGGGAGCAACTTGGGGTTCAGTGTCTTGCCCAAGGACACTTCGGCATGTGGGTCGGGAATCGAACCGCCAACCCTACGATTAGTGGACAACCCGCTCTACCACCTGAGCCACAGCCGCTCTGGTTAGTGGTTAGTATTAGTACCCAATAACAGTCTAGAATAGTACATAAGTGTGTGATTTGAGACACGACGATAGTCTGTTTATCGGCATCAGATGGACAGAACGTTTGTCTGATTTGTACACTTATGCAGCTTTTAAGGAACAGTTGGGGGGGGGGAATAAAATATCACATTTAAATGCCTTGTCTAACCCTAAACGTGACTCCCTATAATTTAAAAATATTAGCAAACAAAATTTGGCTTCAATATTTCTAATATTAATTTGTAAAATAAATGAATGAAACCGAAGAGGAGATTGAGTGTTTCTGTGGTGATCTCATGTGGATCCCAGTTTAGTTTGGAAATCTCTGATATACGCAGTAAACGAATTGTCTCCTCTCTACGACGGAAAGGGTACTACTCAAATTCTCAGACCCTACTATAAGTGAATGGACAAACTACTGCAAATGCATCATCTTATACGTTGCCTCAAATGCTACATGCTCTATGTCTCCTGCTACAACTATTACAAGATGTTAAGTAGCTCAAAACTTTGAGGACAACAGTCAGATGGCATTTCAAAATCCACCCCAACGGCCCCTAAACAGATGGTAAATAGAAACAGTCCTCAGGTTACGAGACAGCTCACATCAGCAGCAGAATGCGAGCCGTCAACATGGCGGAGGAAGCGAACCGGAAAAGCACGCCAGGTGTGCGGGAACATCAAGAACGCCGCCGTGGCCTTTGCTGTGATTAAAGCGATTCTGCACTTTCCAGACGAGTTGTCGCTGCGCCGTTCAAGTCGTGGAGCTCGACTGAAAACCGACGGTTTGTCTAATTTGCAGGACGATGCACGCGTAACGTTCGACTTTCGTCTACTCGTAACTCGTAATCCGTCCGCATGTATTTTTTTCATACAATCAGTAAAATGGAAAAAAAAATGACTCGTTTGATGAGATTTGAGTGATGCCGCAAGTCACATTAATCCTCATATGCCACCTATCTTTAATTTCAGACCAGCTGCACGTGTAGGTTTAATCAACACACCCGCCACAGCTGTAAATCTCCAACTGGAGCCCTGTACATCCCTGCTGAGCGATAGGCATTTCAAGGTTAATGGCAGGAGCTTGTATTGAGGGACTTCTGCTCATTATTAGTTGCGGCACATCTGAGGTGTACAGCTGAGAAGAGATTAGCGCATCGCGGGTCGGCTGTTCCCCACTCGACCTCCCCAACTCGCAATACTTTGTTAGCTCCTTACCGGATCAGGAGCATTACCCAGCCCAACTATTTGTTTTGCCGCTTCATCCTTCATATCCCATACGCTAACAAATAGCCGCAACAAGAACGGATCCTGCGGGCTCCCCGCTGTTCTCCGGAGCTCTTGCAAACACTTCTTCATGACCTAAAATTATTTAAGGTCGACGGAAGGGATGGAGGCTTGAGGCTCAAGGCGCAGGCATTGCCGCGGAGAATAATGGTCAATAGCTTGGCAAAGTGACAACTTTACCTTCCAGCAAACACTTGTCTTTTTGATAGGTTTTAGGGGTCAAGGACAAGGGATCATCGATCATCTGTAGGAGCCTAATGATCGTGACTAATGTTAATCCACAATGCGTGTAATGTAGGAGCAACAAGCAGCAAGACAGATGGCCTGCTCATGTAGTATTGAAGTATGAAGACGATCATTACAGAGACAGTATGTGTCACTGTAACACTATTCTGAAGGTAGAAGCGACATTGTACTCTTTAGTAACAGCAAATGCTGGCTGAGGTACAAGTGTGTCCAATAAGCTTAAAGCTTTACAGAGCATCTCTCCTCGCTCATGTTTTTCTGGTTAACGTTTATGACCATCATGCTTAATGCGATGTTTTATCCTAAAGGATATGCCTTGGATTTATAAAGGACAAAAGCTGAGAGCACTAGCCCTTTTCACTACTCCGTTTAAAATAAATAAATAAATAAATAAATCTTAATAAACTACGATTACCCATCAAGTACGCAATAAACATTAGTTGTTAGTTTACTTAATTGGAAGCTTAATCTGGAACTACTTTAATTGTCTTTAATCAAAAAGCCATTTTGAAGTTATCAAATTGAGCTAATTTAACTCGAATTAAGTTGAATTATGGCTCCATATTTGGTTATGTTACTTAGCTAAAGCTTCTCCTTTTCCACACAATCGGTGAGAGTGGTTTTAGATCCGATTTCATTATCTGCACGGATAATAACATTCAAGCTTGTTGCATGTAACACCAACAACAGCGACAACAATAATAATAAAATTATATTCTAATTTACTAATATAATGTATTTTTAATAATCATATATATATATGTATATTTTTCAGTCATCTACTAATGTGCTAAAGATGATTACATTTGTAGGATATAAGGGCGTATAGGTCAACTTTAGACGACTTTGTAAAAGAGTCCTTGGCAAGATTTGAATCCGTGAGAGTAGGTTATGTCCTTGACAAAAATCCGGCATAGGAAAAGATCTAGGTATAAATTTAAAAAACGCGGCTCTTGCATCGTCAATTTTTCCTGTATTGTGTCATCTGGAAGCATTTTGCTCTGCGTTACAGGTTGGCCTGCCTTGCCAAGGGCTTCTGAATAGTTAGGAGGTGTGGGGAGGGGGAAGTGAGAAACTTCTGACCGTGAGTATGCCGAAGTAGGTATCCGAAGCATCCAGCAGTCAGTAGCGCTCGAGTCAGGAATGAAAAAGGAAGCCCAGTGGTGATGGTGGGATATTGGGCTGCAACCCCTTTCTCTCATCAATGGGAGCTTTCACACATATCCGACCTCTCCATTCATATGCAAATGCCCCGAGCTTGAGTGAAACCTAGGATGGACTTCCTGGGAGGATCAATCAGTCCTAAAGAAGCGTCTGTAGGTTTCTGTCGAGATGTTGCATGTGACGAGACGCCACTTCTAACGAGAGAGAGGGAGAGAGAGAAAGAGAGAGTGGGAGAGAGAGAGAGGGAGGGAGGGAGGGAGAGAGAGAGAGAGAGAGAGAGAGAGAGAGAGAGAGAGAGAGAGACTCGCTTATCAGAAAAACAACTGTCAAAAGGGATTTAGCCAGATCTGGAGAAGAGCAAGCGCCATGAAAATAATCAGGTTCATGGTTGTTAGAAGTCAATGCCATTTCAATGCAAATTCATTGAGCTGTTCTCCCATCTCCCATCTCAGATATGCCCTTTTCTTCTATTTATTTGTCCACATTATTCATCAGGTCTATTTAAGAAGTCTATTGATGCTATGTATTTGCACATTACTGGCTCTTTACTGGTTTATTGCACGAAATTAGAATCCAAAATCTCTGTATTTTTAATGTAATAATGTGAAAATCAGTTAAAGAATCCAGGCTCTATCAAAGCTCACGAGCAACAAATGTTGCCATCCCACGCACCGATTACGCCTCTAATGTCATTTATGGAGCTAACATGAGCACAAACCCAGTGGTGGCAGTGAAAATTCTTTACTCCAGAGTGTGCTGTGGACCACAGGGTGGGTTTGTTTTCCAACTTGCTATTTCTAAGGCTTGGAGCCCCCTACAGGTAATATGTGTTAGTACACATCCAGTATGTAATGCCTATGAGAGAGACGTGATTCCTTTATTGTTACTGTACAAATGTAATAAGATTTCCAACATGTTGACTTACTTAGAAGAGCCTTGTATACGACGTATATACGCGCAAACGCATACAAAAGTAAGGAAGCCCTGCAGGTAACATAAACATCAGCTTGATGAGTTTTATGACGCAAAGTAGTTCTTCCAGATTTGAGAGAATGTTTAATTTCTGCACAATGAAAATTTAATCAAAGCTGCATTTATATGAAGTTTGGATGTACCACAATGGATGTATGTGTATCTGTTAAGTGCTCCATATATGTCTGTCTGTGTCTAAATTAATTCCAAAGTGGGTATGTGACGTGGGCGTGGCCTAAGCCTGCAGGGGTTTTTCTTTCTTTCTCTTTCTTGCCCATGCAGTTATGAATGAAGGAACACTGTCATTGTTTTTCCAGCGAGCTTCATATCTAGTTAATGCGCAGGTTTTAAGCGTTTTCAGTCCAGCTGTATTGGCGAGCTGCGACGCCAGAAGTCCACGGCACACGGCTCAAGCCAAATGTGACAGACACACCTGGTATCAATCAATTTAATAGCCGAGTCTTCATTGTCAAGAACATAAATACATTCACAAATGTGCCAGGATGACTGCTCTCTGTAGTCAAAATCATAAAGCCGAACAACTATCTATAAAAATGCTGTAGTGCATCGAGGAGAAGATCCAGGAGAGTCTGCGTTGCAGAATCAAAACTCTAGGGGATGAAGCTGGATGTGATCCTATGCTGTGTTCACATTGGTCTGAAGTTCATCAGGTAGAGTCAGATCAGGTCCCTACACACAAATAGTTCATGAGGCCTAAACAAGAGGCCCCAATTTTTCTCTCCAGGTAAAAATTTCAACAAGCTAACATACACTAGCAGGATTAACTTGAATTCAGGTAACTTGAGAACGCTGAAGCCTGAGAGGACAGTATCTATGTAGGCTGCAACTATACCCCACTCATAGGAGGAGCTTGGTTCTGCAGGTCCGACTCCACCCCTGCACTTTTGAATCACTAAGTCCGACTCCACCCCTGCACTTTTGAATCACTAAGTCGGACTCCACCCCTGCACTTTTGAATCACTAAGTCTGACTCCACCCCTGCACTTTTGAATCACTAAGTCTGACTCCACCCCTGCACTTTTGAATCAGTAAGTCGGACTCCACCCCTGCACTTTTGAATCACTATGTCCGACTCCACCCGCTGCTCTTTTGGTTCTGCAGGTCCTACTCCACCCCTGCACTTTTGAATCACTATATCTAACTCCACCCCTGCACTTTTGAATCACTATATCTAACTCCACCCCTGCACTTTTGAATCACTAAGTCCGACTCCACCCCTGCACTTTTGAATCACTAAGTCCGACTCCACCCGCTGCTCTTTTGGTTCTGCAGGTCCCACTCTACCCCTGCACTTTTGAATCACTATGTCCGACTACACACCTGCACTTTTGAATCACTAAGTCCGACTCCACCCCTGCACTTTTGAATCACTAAGTCCGACTCCACCCCTGCACTTTTGAATCACTGTGTCCGACTCCACCCCTGCACTTTTGAATCTCTAAGTCCGACTCCACCCGCTGCTCTTTTGGTTCTGCAGGTCCTACTCCACCCCTGCACTTTTGAATCACTATGTCCAACTCCACCCCTGCACTTTTGAATCACTAAGTCCGACTCCACACCTGAACTTTTGAATCACTATGTCCGACTCCACACCTGCAATTTTGAATCACTATGTCCGACTCCACTCCTGCACTTTTGAATCACTAAATCCAACTCCACCCGCTGCTCTTTTGGTTCGGCAGGTCCTACTCCACCCTTGAACTTTTGAATGACTAAGTCCAATTCCACTCTCTGCTCTTTGAATCACTGAGTCCTACTCAACCTCTGCACTTTTGAATCACTAAGTCCAACTCCACCCCCTGCTTTTTTGGTTCTGCAGGTCCTACTCCACCCCTGCACTTTTGCATCACTAAGTCCAACTCCACCCCTGCACTTTGAAATCGCTAAGTCCTACTCCACCCGCTGCTCTTTTGGTTTTGCTGGTCCTACTCCACCCCTGCACTTTTGAATTACTAAGTCCAACTCCACCCCTGCACTTTGAATCACTGAGTCCTACTCCATCTCTGCGCTTTTGAATCACTAAATCCAACTCCACCCGCTGCTCTTTTGGTTCGGCAGGTCCTACTCCACCCCTGCACTTTTGAATCACTAAGTCCAACTCCACCCCTGCACTTTTGAATTACTAAGTCCTACTCCACCCGCTGCTCTTTTGGTTACGAAGGTCCTACTCCACCCCTGCACTTTTGAATCACTAAGTCCAACTCCACCCCCTGCTCTTTTGGTTCTGCAGGTCCTACTCCACCCCTGCACTTTTGGTTGTGCAGGTCCTACTCTATTCCATAAACATTTGCTGCTCCAGGTCCTACTCTACTTCCTGAAGTTTTGGTTCTGTAGTTTTGACGCTTGATTTTGTTTTCGATTGTTTTTCCAGAGAGAAACACTATACTTCAGTCATTTGAGCCTAATTGGGATAAAGTGCATATTGTAAATAGTACAGTACATTATTGATTGCGGTTCAGTAATCCCACACCATATTAGTAGACTAGACTTCTTATATACAGGATGATGCTAGCTTTCGGTCTGGACTGTATCAGCAACTCCGTTCTGTATAGCAGCCCATGCAAAATTGTGGTGTGGTCAGAAAAAGTAGGTATGTAAGTATTTTATTTCCAAAAAAAATTTTTAAATGAATGACTTGGAGCAAAATATTCTGAAAAGCAGCCAATAAGAATCCAGCATTGGTGGGAACTCCTTTAATACTGTTTAAAAAGCATCTCAGGGAAATTCCTCCAGAAATCGTTTGTGAAAATGCCAAGAATACATTTCTGGAAATTCTAGGACAAAAGGGGGTCTGCTTTGAAGATTTATTTTGTGTTATTTATTTGTGTTATTCCAGAGTTTTGATGACTTTATTATTATACTAAAATGTGGGGGGAATATAAATAAGGAATGAGTGTGTCTAAATTTGTGATTGGTAGTGTATGTATTACAGTACATTATTAATCACTGCTGTAGGGCTGCAACACTTGTTTGTGCAAGGCACAAAATCATACAAGGCATTTATGTTTATCTGTTTCTGCCCGTGTGATAACTACTAGCCCATGAGATAAGCTCTTACCTGCAGTTACTTTTTCATAAATCACGTGCCCACTGGGGTTGAACATGGTGGTATTACATGGTGACATGGGGGTATAACACTGTATAACTGGTAAACAAGTATAACAAATACATTTGTTTTCAAGGATGTTTTTCCACTCCATGAAAGCTAATGGAAGAAAAAACCTCCCTGTGGTTGAAAGTATAACATTAAAAAAAAAAAAGTTTTTTTTTTTCTTTCCCCATGTGTAACCTTACCTGCGCACCTCAGCAGGTGTTGACTGGGAAACCGATGGTAAATCATTTTCTCACATGGTTTGTTACACAAATATTCAGGAACACATTTGCCTTAACATTCAGCAATTCAAATATCTTGAATGTAGGCCCATTTTTGTCTCATATTTAGCATTGTTATATTAATAGAGGGGCGCACGGTGGCTTAGTGGTTAGCATGTTCACCTCACACCGTTAGCACGTTCGATTCCCACCGTTCTCCCCGTGCTGCAGGGGTTTCCTCCGGGTACTCCGGTTTCCTCCCCAAGTCTAAAGACATGCATGGTAGGCCGATTGGCGTGTCTAAAGTGTCCGTAGTGTATGAATGGGTGTGTGAGTGTGTATGTGATTGTGATTGTGCCCTGCGATGGACTGGCACCCTGTCCAGGGTGTACCCCGCCTTGTGCCCGATGCTCCCTGGGATAGGCTCCAGGTTCCCTGTGACTCTGAAAAGGAGTAAGCGGTATAGAAGATGGATGGATGGATGGATATATTAATATATTAATAGAAAGCAAGTAGTATTAATAAGACTATTTGTTTATTCTTTTCATTCATTTCAAGCTTGCAATTGTATTATTGCATTGGCAGATCATGTGTGACAAAATCTCAAGAAAATAGGCTTAATCTTCACATCTTGGAGACACAGTTTGGACCCAGATACGAAACGATGTGAGAGTAAGGTCTAGTTCACAAGGCTTTATGCATGTCAGCTTGGACTTGACAATCACGGTGCAGAAGTATGAAAGCACCTTGCGAAATATAAAGTATTCATTCTGCAGGATTCAACGCCGCCTGCTATATCCTCTGAGCGAATAATGCCTAGTTGTCATTGTGGCCATTTATGCTGACTAAAGCGTCTCCTCACCTTCTCAATCCTCAGCAATATATACTGGCCATACTCTAATGCACTTATGCAGCAACAAATGATTTTGATCTGACAGTGCAAATAGCTCCCTTTGAATCAGCTCCTTGTTTGGAGATTTTAAATTTGCATTAGCAGTCAGGCAGCATGAAAATTTACCACTGCATCAGTGACTAAATTTATCATAGGTTTCAGTCATGAAGGCTGGTAACGCGCACAACCCAACACGTCCTTGTTTGAAGGTTTGATGAGTAATCTAAAAAGAGAGCTCTTTTACATTGTAACTATACACGAATATATGTGAGTACAGGACAACACAATGATTTTCTTTACATGGGTTATATCGGTGCACTCGTCTAACCCTTAAAAGTCTGTTATGTTGTTCGTGCCATGAAACATCGCTTCTTACATGGTGCTTTAATAACGTGGGAATTGTTTGGCATCAAGAGTTATTGTATGCGTGTTGTCATGGAGGCTTAATTGGAACAAAATCATGACTCACAGTGGTGAAAGTCACAGTTTTCATCTTTAAAAATGTGTTTACATTGAGTTTAAATGAGTTGTATACTTTTTTTTGGATTTGATTTTCCATTTTCAAGGCAGACGTTTAGATGTACTATAAACAGCAGGCTCACAAACAGCTTTCGTCTTTTGACCAGTCATATTTAGTCAGTTATTCAGTCTGTGCTGAACAAAAATGCTAATAAAGCACCACATATTTATTTGAATTAGGGGCGTTTTGTTGAGTTAAACCTAAGTACCAAAACTGGGCAAAACTAGGAATAGATCTGTGAAGGGTTCCTCAAGGGTTCTTTGGATGGTTTAAGAGCTCTAACTTGCTAACGTTTCTATACCTTCCTATATGGAGACGGTTATTTTAATAGATCCCTCAGAAGAACAAACCATAAGAGCCTATATGGAGCTTAATGGAGCTTTATTTTGCAAAATGTACAAGGCTTCTGGAGGAACCCGAGGTTAATGCTCTTGCTTTTGGTGGTGCTGGGATTTGAACCTTCATGAGACTCCAGACAGACAGAAACCTGGGCTCAGGATTGAACCGCTACTCGGTGACCAAGATGCCGCCTGGTTTGTGCTTAAAGGGACCTTAATTATTCTCTTTATTTTTGGTGTCGAAGGAACATGAGCGCAATTCAGGACTGCATCTAAATGCTTCATCATTTTCAACGCCACGTAATATCTTGCTCTCAGTTCTGATTAATATGCATTCATTTTAATGCAATTCTGTAAGGTTGCGTTAAAGACTAAATGTAGATGAAAAGCAATCCATGTGAACACTTGGACTGCTTTGACAACACACTGCAGTACTTTGGAAATAACTGAATATCGAGTGCAGTTTTAGAGTGGTTCCTGAAAAACTCCTCTTAGTTTGCATTGGTCTTTTAGCTGAAGGGGATACAAAAGACAAACAACTTATCCCAACAATCTCTTATAACCTCTAAAAATCTGTTTGTTTGGGTTTTTTTCTCCCCCTTTCCTTTCTCTCCAGTCTTCACCCAACCCCCCCACAACCCTGACATGTCCTTGGATGCCAGACAAATCATCTAGAAGTATGAGATAGGAGTCTAGTGCTGCTGTCATTTTAGGGAGAAAAGGCTCTAAAGCACCTTGACAATGAATTCTTCAGTTATTGAGCTAAGTACAATGGAGTGCCATTTTTTTTTTAGCTGCCGCAGTGCTTTCTGCTATCGTCTAGACAGAGGGTTCACAGAGAACATGCCGATAAGCCTGCCTCCTTCAAAGAGCAACATTAGTGAGGCTATGACACCAGCCATGTCAGGCGTGACTTCTGCAGTGTTTCTCATGGTGCCATTGCTTGTGCTGTGTCCTGTAACAGCAAGTGTGCAGCAGAGGTCTAATGTGGTGCCATTATCGGTGGCTGTGTAGTGATCCAAATATTCATTCGGAATTATTCGGAAGTGGGCGTGGCCTAAACCAGACTCTTTTTGTACATGTGACATTTTAAATGGTCGTAAACATGGCCAAAAGATGAGCGAACGAACATGAAATAAATTGGTGTAAAAGCATAGATTTATTTCAGGTTAAAGAACGTGGTCTTTCTTTGTCGCGTGATCTTCGTCGTTCTCTGTCACGTTAAAGAACGTGGTCTTTCTTTGTCGCGTGATCTTCGTCATTCTCTGTCACGTTAAAGGACGTGGTCTTTCTTTGTAGCGTGATCTTCGCCGTTCTCGGTCACGTTAAAGAACGTGGTCTTTCTTTGTCGCGTGATCTTCACCGTTCTCGGTCACGTTAAAGGACGTGGTCTTTCTTTGTCGCGTGATCTTCGTCGTTCTCTGTCACGTTAAAGAACGTGGTCTTTCTTTGTCGCATGATCTTCGTAGTTCTCGGTCACGTTAAAGAACGTGGTCTTTCTTTGTCGCGTGATCTTCGTCGTTCTCCGTCACTTTAAAGAACGTGGTCTTTCTTTGTCGCGTGATCTTCACCGTTCTCAGTCACGTTAAAGAACGTGGTCTTTCTTTGTCGCGTGATCTTCGTCGTTCTCTGTCACGTTAAAGAACGTGGTCTTTTTTTGTCGCATGATCTTCGTAGTTCTCGGTCACGTTAAAGAACGTGGTCTTTCTTTGTCGCGTGATCTTCGTCGTTCTCGGTCACGTTAAAGAACGTGGTCTTTGTTTGTCGCGTGATCTTCGTCGTTCTTGGTCACGTTAAAGAACGTGGTCTTTCTTTGTCGCATGATCTTCGTCGTTCTCTGTCACGTTATAGAACGTGGTCTTTCTTTGTCGCGTGATCTTTGTCGTTCTCGGTCACGTCAAAGAACGTGGTCTTTCTTTGTCGCGTGATCTTCATCGTTCTCTGTCACGTCAAAGAACGTGGTCTTTCTTTGTCGCGTGATCTTCGTCGTTCTCTGTCACGTTATAGAACGTGGTCTTTCTTTGTCGCGTGATCTTCGTCGTTCTCTGTCACGTTAAAGAACGTGGTCTTTCTTTGTCGCGTGATCTTCGTCGTTCTCTGTCACGTTAAAGAACGTGGTCTTTCTTTGTCGCGTGATCTTCGCCGTTTTCGGTCACGTTAAAGAACGTGGTCTTTCTTTTGTCGCGTGATCTTCGCCGTTCTCGGTCACGTTAAAGAACGTGGTCTTTCTTTGTCGCGTGATCTTCGTCGTTCTCTGTCACTTTAAAGAACGTGGTCTTTCTTTGTCGCGTGATCTTCGTCGTTCTCGGTCATGTTAAAGAACGTGGTCTTTCTTTGTCGCGTGATCTTCGTCGTTCTTGGTCACGTTAAAGAACGTGGTCTTTCTTTGTCGCGTGATCTTCGTCGTTCTTGGTCACGTTAAAGAACGTGGTCTTTCTTTGTCGCGTGATCTTCGTCGTTCTCTGTCACGTTATAGAACGTGGTCTTTCTTTGTCGCGTGATCTTTGTCGTTCTCGGTCACGTTATAGAACGTGGTCTTTCTTTGTCGCGTGATCTTCGCCGTTCTCGGTCACGTTAAAGAACGTGGTCTTTCTTTGTCGCGTGATCTTCATCGTTTTCGGTCACGTTAAAGAACGTGGTCTTTCTTTGTCGCGTGATCTTTGCCGTTCTCTGTCACGTTAAAAAACGTGGTCTTTCTTTGTCACATGTTTTTCATACACAGCAAAATCCCCAGTGTTGATTTAACAACCGGAGTGTTGAATTTACACCCTACAGTGTTTATATATGCCAAATTAAACACAAATGAACACTCTGGGTGTTAATTCAACACTAGCAATTATACCGTGTATTTGTCCACTTGAGCCTAAAATTGAGCATTAAAGTAAAATCCTCACCCTCATGTCATTTTATTGTTTGTTTATTTGGGATTCCAGTTCTGATGAACACTGCTAGTCTTGGCGAGGTCAAACTTAACTGGTTAAAAAAAAAAAGAAAAAAGATTGTACTCCTTCTATTCATATTTGTATTGTTTTTAGAATAATTTTTCTGTTCATTGTAAAAAAAATAAAAAATAAAAATAATTCAGGATGTAAAGTGTTGGGTATGAGGCCAGGGTAGGCTACAAATGCGGTGATCGGCAAAATGACTAATCTGGGATAACACGCACTAGGAGCAAGACTTCGCATCAAGGAATGAAAGTCACCCTTTATTTAAAGGGTGTGTGTGAACGCATACAGGTTTACAGAATTAGAAGTCTGCCGATTGTGATCCGGGAGAATATATCACGTGGCCGAGTTTCTAGTTCATTCCTCTATTGGGAATTCTGGTAGTCACGACAAAAGTTCTAGCATAATTTCAAAATGAACCATATATGAAGAATTTCATCACATTACGATGGCGGTCGTAAATCAGGTGAACAGCTTTAAAGTCTCCTGCTCACAC
Organism: Ameiurus melas; assembly: GCA_012411365.1. Taxonomy (NCBI): domain Eukaryota; kingdom Metazoa; phylum Chordata; class Actinopteri; order Siluriformes; family Ictaluridae; genus Ameiurus; species Ameiurus melas. The sequence continues at coordinate 6,626,617 of CM022755.1, read as the reverse complement.
AGATGTTACACGCTTCATTCAGCATCATGGCATTGTATTCTTGCACGGCGTACACCATTTTTGTCAGGTTCGAATATTTCTTTCCACCCAAAAGCTGACATACAACCCACTGAGTGCTGATGATGCAGAATGTGGGCTGTATCTCTCCTGCCCAGATCTGCTGTCTCTTCTGAGTGGAGGATTGCTGGCTTGTCATAGCACTCAATCCTCGCTAACACAAGGAATAAGCGGTGATTTACCTGAGTTATGGCCCGAAAACTCCTTCGCGAAAGGAAGAGTGCTTTATGTATGAGCTCTGTGAACGGAAGCCAAGGTTCCTTCAGTTTAGCTCTTAAACAGCTCTACACTTCTACCCCCTAAAATAGCTGAAGTCTTGAAAATGTCCAGCAGCAAGACAATTGATATCCTGCGTTGTATCTGTGACTCCTTTCATCAAAATTTTTTTTCCCATTTTATGCCCCGTCATTTGTATGGGCTTAATGGACCGTTTAATTACTTTGGCGGAACTGTTTTACACACCATGAATATCTTATCTCTTCATGAAGTGCAAACACCAGCCAGCACAAAAGGGGACTTGCTCACCTCTTAACTTTCCAAGGAAGTCTCGGTGGACTGATTATGCTGCATTATTTCAGTAGGAAGAGGAAGCGATTGTGTTCCAGTGACCCGAGAGCTCGCGGTTCATGCCCAGCTGGGACGAGCCTTTCTGTGACCCTCAACATCGCTACTTAAACTAATGAACTTTTGCATAAATCATTCTCATTTCTTACCCTTAGATACAATGCATTTAAATAGTAAGCTGCTGCATATTTTCGGGGGAAGTTTGAGTTAAGAGTCGCTTCAGGTCAAGTTGCAACCCAGCTATTGTTGCCTAGTTGGGGGGTCTGAATGCTTTAAAGCACTATTTTGTGTAAAGTAGCACGTATTTGAACATTGCACTGGATTGGGAAAATCTATTGAACTTTTGTTCATGGAATTTTACTTAAACATGATTAAGTTTTGAGTTGTTTTGGAGCTGTTTTGCATTCAGGTATTGCTTAAGTAAGTACAATTTATGCTCAATATGATTCAGGCCCTGCTCAAATGTATACGGATATTTTTTAAACACTGTTTCTTCTGCGTTTTGGTCTTCCATCCACTGAGAATAAAGCTTTCTGAAGGTGGAGAAAAAAAATTCTCCCCTGTTTCCATGTAGAAAGGAATTATTATTATTATTATTATTATTATTATTATTATTATTATTATTATTATTATTATTTTTATTATTTAATTTTTCCCCCCTCCATGTAGACTGGAATTATTATTTTTATGATTATTTATTTATTTATTTATTTATTTATTTATATTTTGAAATGTGTGCATACTCACTGCTGTTTTGCAAGTCCGAGGATTCTCTCGGTCAAGGCTCCAGACCAGGCTTGTGGTCTTCATTTGTAAGTCCTTATTTGATCATGTGTCCGCAGTTTAATTTTGCGTTCTTTTATTATTACACCCTCATGCGGAGGTAACCGAACGTGATACTGCTCCTGAATCCACCGCTCCGGTGATACAAACCACACTGCGAGCAGAGATTATGGATAAGACCTTCCAAGTGTAACCTTCACTTCGTCAGTCCACACATGAGTCCTCACGTTTGCCAATTTTCACTTTAGAACAGTTTAGACCAAGATTACTTTAGATGAATTTAGATGAAATTACAGTTACTTTAGATGAATGAATAAGCTTTTGATGATTTGGGGGGTTTTTCGGCATCGCTCCTACTCCACCGTTCAATACGCATGCACTTACCATTATTCTTGAGGAGCAATTTGTGTTCATGTGGTGGGAGATTTATTTATTTATTAGAAATGCATTGATGATAAATGTTTTCAAAAATATCTGTATACCTGTAGAAAGGGCCTCAGATTGCATGGTTGACTTGACCAATTAAGTAGTATGTTCGCTGGAAGGAGATGTACCCTTCTGCGTTTTTGAAGACATTTGTCTGGATTAGTTAAGATCTTTCTATATACTTCATAATTCGTCCACCTGCTGCAGTCTGCTATCAGATGATTAATAATGATAACTGAGGCACTTCCACTGGCAGCCGCACATGGCCAAGCCATTACACTACTCCAGCTTGATGTACAGATTGTTTTTACCCTATTCTTTCCTTTCAATGAGTCTTGTCAAGGTTAATCATTAGCTCATCTGCCGACAATAATTTCGCCAGAATGGCTTAATGTACTTTTTATATTTGTCTTTATAAGAGGTTTGTAACTTGTGATTAAGCCTGTGTTCCTGCTGTTTTTAAAAAAAAAAAAATCATAATAGTCTTTCAAACAACACTTCCTACATCCTAGATAGAGTTCAACCTGTGTCTGAGTTACCACGGTAACAGTTCCAAATGATGGTTAAAAACAGGTTTACCGACAGTTGGGAAAAAATCCTAACGAGACACTAGTATTCCCGAACATGAACATATGTAAGTGGATGTTGGGTGATGTGATATCCTACGTTAATGCCACGTTTTATTGCATAGATGTTCTAGAAACACGGCTGTTTGCACTGGATGAAGGCGCTTTGGGGGTGTGGGGCTTTGTGTGTTGTTGCGGTACACAGATGTCATGCCTAGACTGTACAAACAGTACCAAGTACTACGTTTGGCGTTTTTAAACATTATCTTTGATTAAAAGCATGTCAGAGAGTGTGATCAATACAATGACCATAAGCTGCCCAGAATTATGCTAGCAGTGATGCGAGCAATGAAAAGAGTGCGTGGAGAAACGCTCGTCTGAGAGCAGTTCAGTTCTGTGAGCACTGTGCAACCACCCAGCACCCCCCCACCCCCGCTCTCCTTGTCTACACTTGGCTCACGAGTCAAGTTAATCAATGTAAAAGAGCCATTGACCCAAGTCAAACAAGAAGAGTAATTTGTAATCTTTTAATTTATTGGTGTTCTGGATATTTGTGTTTAAACCTAGCCAGACAAGTTATTTATTAGCGTCATTGCCATTGTTATGTTTGGAAATGCTTTGCTGAATTAACAATAATAATAAAATACTACTACTACTATTCATAATAATAATAATAATAATAATAATAATAATGCTAAAGCAAAGTCAAAGGAAAATATGTCTTTCATACACCAAGTTCAACAGTTGAAAATCTTTCATGGTATGTCATGGGCATTGCTAAGCTCTCAGATGCACTTTCTTATTAACCGTATAGAAAACTGTTGGTTTTGAACATGACATGTGTGTGTGTTTGTGTCTCGGTCTGTTCGTTAGACATCACCGCTTTCACAGTCATTGAGAGACAGTAGTAACAACCGTTCCCACAATCAACTCCAGACTTATGAATTACCTGCATGTGCATGAAATAACAGATGGAGGCGAAAAAGTGCACCTGCCCCAATAATACGCCGCAAAACAATCATTTCAGGTAGTATTGACTGCACCACATGTCATAACTTGTCTGCATTACATCCTGATCTGTGATAAGTCTGCTCATACTGGGATTGGTGATAAACGTGAAATCATGCAGTGAAGACAAAACAAAGCAAAAATAAATAAGGGAAGGTTTCACGGTTATACAATGAACCCGTGAGCCCACACAGCACCCCCCCCCCCAGCCTTGAATTTACTCCCACAGTGTTTATATAAGGCCAGTTGTTCTGAAATGAGTCTACAGCGCAAATAAATTCAACACTGGGGGGTTGCTGTGTGGGCTCTTCGACTCATCATAGTCGTGCTTTTTGCTCTGCACATTGCACCAAATACAATGCACCAATATCAATGCAGAGAATGTAAACCCATTCTGAATAAAACAGAGCAGCTTGACAGTGAATAGATACCACACAACCACCCCATACACTATTTGTGTAGGAGTGCCTAGGGCTGTAGTCAAAACATTGTCAAGTTCAAGTCCAGGAATAGTCAAGATCGAGTCAAGACTGAGCCTTAAGGGTGAAGATTGGGTCCAAATGAAAATGAGACTGAGTCGAGATCTAGACCATCAGAGACTTAACTTCAACTCGTTGGCTTCCTTCGTGCACTGAGCTGATGATTAGGCTGTTTTATAAAAGGAATTACATCTCGTCAGACTTTGTGCATCTGAAAAGAAATGACATAAATGTTATTTTTAAAAACTCTCGGATGAGACTAAAACCATATTTAGCAAGACCGGTCCACAAAAAAACATCTCGAGTCCTTCAGTCTTAGGAGCTCTGCGTTTAACATCGGAGTTATGACTTAAATGCTCCAAATAAATAAAAACAGCAGATAAGCTAATCGGAATATGAATCTTGGATGATTGACAGTCGCTTTGAACTCTTCAATACTGTATATACTGACATGCACTGGAAGCCCTGCCCCCCTTTCTCCCAATTCACATTAGTAATGTTTGCGGCCAGTACGCTCATGTCAACTCAATCTTTCTGCTTGAAAGATGCTTTCTGTCAAGGTAAATAGAGAATGATTTGAATAGGAAGTAAATTGGAAATCAAACTGATAAATATAAAGTATGTTCAATGTAGATGTTCAAAGTGCAGTTGTAATCAAAATTATTCATTCCCCCATTGCAAATCAGATTTGTACAGACTTTCAGCTGTTTGCAATGAACAAATCAAACAAAAGCAGTTGGAATAGTTCAACACAACGAATGCTTCTAGTGGTTTCCCCAAATTTAACAGACACCAGCTTCTGGCAGCATTCTGGTTTGCGTGCTGCAATGCCTTCTTCAAATCCCACCAGAGATTTTTGATTTGGTACAAGTCAGGTGACTGTGATGGCCCTGTAGAATCTTCCAGGACGTCTTTTGCAACCAAGCCTTGGTGGAATTTGAGGTATGCCTGGGATCATTGTCCTGTTGGAAGGTCCAATGATGCTCAAGCTTCAGCTTCCTCACAGACGGTGTGACGTTTTATTCTAGGATTTCTTGATACTTCAATGAATCCATCTTGCCTTCCACACGCTGCAGGTTTCCAGTGCCAGAAGATGCAAAGCAGCCCCAGAGCATCACCGAGCCACCACCATGCTTGACTTGCAAACTTCTGTGGCTTATTTATGACTTTGGCCCGAATTTTCCTGTGCTTTTGGGTCAGTAGTGGTGAAAGTCTTTGAGTTCTGGCATGGAAACTTTCTGTGTTTAGTACACTCCGTACTGTGCTCACTGAAGCCTCAGTGCTTGTTGCCACCAAGTCTCGCTGCAGGTCTTTTGCAGTCACTGGAGGGTTTTTCACAACCTGTCTTCTCAGAAATCTGGTTGCAGCCGTTGATACCTGGACGTGGTAGAAAAAGGAAGTTATTTCATACGTTTTCTGTTCGTAGAAAGTTCAGGTATTTCATGTGTTCCAGCTCAATCACACCTGGTGCAACTAATGAAGCCCTTGATTAGTTGCATCAGGTGTGTTTGAGACAACGTCTGTTTTTGCATATTTGTGCTGTTGTGAGGGATTCTATTCAGGGAGTTGAATCATTTTGAATCATTGGAAAGTTGCAATGGAGAAATCATTATAAGTTGAATTTTCAGTTGAATTTGGAGAAACCATTTGAAGTATTTGTTCTGTTGAACTATTTCAATTGCTTTTGTTTGATTTGTTCAGTACAAACAGCTGAAATTCTGTACATTTTGACCTGATTTGCAATGGGGGTTGAATCATTTTGATTGCAACTGTATATAGTTAATCAGTTACATTTTATGTTCATTAGGAAGCACATTTTTGTCCAAAAGAGAGAGAAAAAAATTGGTTTAATAAGTTTTTTTTTTATTATTATTTATTTATTATTATTTTTAAAGATAATAATAGTAATGATAATTAGAAAGTGATGAAAAATTGTCTGTGTGTGTGTGTGGAGCTTCTACTACAGCTTCTACCTTAGACAAGTGATTTGTGAAGGGACTTTATTGAAAATGTCTTCCCCACCTCGGTGCAACTGCGCATTATTCCTCTTCGGGGTTGCCAGGTCTGGAGATGCTATCAACACCGTCATAAATATCTTCTTGACCTGAGCATCATCAGCTGTGAATTTGCCTCCCTTCTCTTTTGTGCCTCTACTACCCAGCATTGATGAGGGCTTTCTTTTCTTTTTTTTCTTCTCAGCTGTGGAATTAATCCCCATTGTTTGAAAGTGCTCATTACCTCTGCTATGCATGGACTGGCCTGTCGATACAGCTCACTTCCTCAGCTGAGGAAAATGGCAACGAGCGATGGTGTGAGCCATGAGAGTTTTCAATCTTTCCCCCGAAATGCGTTTTTACCCTGCCACTCTGTGGCTTTACATGCAGATCAGGATTTACAGATGCAGTTTGCCTTCGCTCACTCTAAAGCATTACTTCGATCAATAACAGGGCCCTGTTCGAAATTCACCTCCGTGCTGTTTTTATGTATGTAACAAGCTTGTTCTCCTTGCATTGCACTAATAAGGGCATATTTATGACACAGATGGAATATGAGCCGTTTCTATGTACAGCAGGAGCATTTTCGTTTGGATATTGTGCCCAAGGCGCACAGCGGTAATACATAAATGTTGCAAATGCACAACCAAGAGACTTGAGTACATTACAAGAAAGATATGAGCTTGCATTACTTTGGTTGCAAATGTTTTAGCTACAATGATGAATCACAACATGTTTTGATTTTCTTATTATTTTTACAATTCGTAAAAAGGCTTGTGGGGATATGAATATGATCGTTTTAAGGCCAGGCACCACATGTAGGTATGCTTTATCATCATACATATGCAATATGTAAATATTTCCATGAATACAATATACTTTCATCCATTGACTATGCACATATAGTTAATTTAACATAATGTTACGTTACGCTTCTATAGACATTTCCTTGGTGATTTGTAGTGAAAGATTTCTGTTTCTATTGGATGCTAAGATTGTTTATCAGCCGCTTTATCAAAAAAAATATTAATATATTTTTATATATTAATATATTATATATATTAATATTAAATATTAAATATTTCCCATGTCCCTCATCTGTTTCTCAGCTTTCAAAAGAGCATATCATATATAGGTTTTTTTTTTTCCACCCACAGCCTATTATTAGGATTTTTTTCTTAATATTTTCAATAGGTTAGAATAAACATTGGTTGAATTCTAGTATGCAATGCTGACATCACAAGCCATTGTAGCACAGTTACAATAGCATTCAATAGGAAAAGAAATCAAATCCTAATGGTTAGGTTTCACTGTTGGCTCCTAAAATGAAGGCGGGGGGAAAAAAAAAAAAGAAGTGCGAAAGCTTCCTTTCTCACTCCTCATTTTCCAGTGACATTCAGCGTGAAGTCGCAAGAGAAGTCGGACGTAGAAGTAGTGGAGAGAACAAACATTGGCCTTAAATATTCCGAACGCAAATGTCTCGATGCGTTGTGGCAGAGGCTAGGCTCAGCTAGTTAGTGGCATTGGCATGAAATTTGAAGCTTTCGGAAGCTGATCCGTTTGAGGAGAGTGTCGAGATGAGGAGATGACGGTAGCTGGGCAGACTTGACGCTAAAGCACTGCTGCATCATTCTCTTTAGGTGATGATGAATTTATACCGGCACCACTATAAGCAGATAGTCGAATGGCATTGTGGGTAACGTAGTTAAAGAAAGGGAAATTAGATGTCCGTGAAAAGAAAGAAAGAAAGAAAAAAAATCAACTCAGAGTCAATATAAAATAAACAATGGACGCCAATGAAGATCATTGTTAATTATATTGATTAATATATACGATTAAATGTTTGGTTTTAAACTTCCTGGATTATCCCTCCAGTTTATATTCTAGCTTTCGTAGTAAATATGGATGCTGTAACTGATGTACAAGCTACGAAGTTCTGCATGGGATTTTGTTGTTAATTAAAGGTCAGCAGTATGCCCATGGAGCCCTGCCAGGGAGAAGTGAACATGTCCCTACCATGCTGTACCTGCAGGAGTGTAGAACCCACGCTGTGTGTATTATATGCCTTCAAGGCAGTTTACTCAAGTTAAATGACTGCCTGGGTAATAGATGACACTCCGAGCTAACATTTTAGATAATGTACTTGACCTACTTGACTGCAGTGCAACGTAAGCAGCCTGCAATCGGAGGCACAAGTTAAGCTCATGGGGCTCCCTTTAAGAAGGTGAAATTACTGTGGCATTTTTATAATCACATGGATAGTTATTGCAATTATATCACCGTTCAGAGGAAAAAGCAGGTCTAAAAGTCAGTGTCGTAAATAATTTTTTTTTTTCCCCATGCAGTGGTTTATAAGCTGACGAGCGCTCACTGGATTTATCATCAATGATCAATATTATGAATGTATACAATTACAAAAAAGTGTTTCCTCTACACCCTGCTGCTGGATTTCGTTCGGATGCCGCTCATTAATTTAGGATGAATTACACAGCGCGTGTTTGTTTTGTGAGACTAAGCCAGCTTACAGATGGGGTATACGGATTGCGTCAGATCGTTGATATGCCAACATGCACCACGTTAGCACCCTTCTTCTGGATATGTGTGTGTGATGTAACGAACACTGTCCAGTGATGTTTTCTCAAATTACCGTATATCTCAGCGATTGTCCAGGTTTGGCTTTTAAATCTTGAATGTGCTCTTGTTCAATAGTATGGTATTTGACTTGTTGTTTTTTTTTCTTCTTCTTGTTAGTTACATGCACCGTGACAATGTTATGGATCTATTGTCTGGGACCATAACTGCAGGAAGAAAATGGCTTGACGTGTACAAAAGAAATTGTTATGCTCTGATCTGAAACCAGTCCTGACCTATTCCCGACTCACGGTTCTCCATCATGCATTCTTTTGGCAATCCGTAAAGTTATGATAAAAGCCGCCACAGAGTTGACGAGACCGCATAAGGGTGGTAACCAGGTACTTTATAAAAGTTTTTTTCCCTGTTTAAAAACAAATGGGCTGAAAAGACGGTAGTTTTAGGCTAGATAGTTCTTTTTTTTTTTTTTTTTTTTTTAATAACTCTTAATTCATGTGTTTTTTTTTTGTTGTTGTGGTTGAGTACAAGTCCAAAGTATTTTTGTCGAGCGTGACTAATGTTGCAGTTGAATATTTTTTACTGTTTAAGATGTATTCATTTTCTTTCATTGCTCTAAAGAAACATGCCTCAGCAATGCCTGAGTAGTTTCCATGTAAACCTAATGACACTGAACGGTGCTACACCAGACATTGTAAAACCGGATAAGTTCATTTAACGCAAAAAATTTTGAGGAAACTAATTACCTTAAAATTTTTAAGTTGATAACTCAATTTCTTTAAGCCAAATACACTTCAGTATAAGCAGTTTGAGTTTGATTTTTGTTATATTTAAGTGTATTGAGTGGCATAAAGAAATTGATTTATCAACTTAAATTTTTTTTTTTAAAGGCAATTAGTTTCTATCCCAGGAGGCATCAGGCACAAGGCGGGGTACACCCTGGACAGGGTGCCAGTCCATCACATACACACTCCCATTCATACACTATGGACAATTTAGACATGCCAATCAACCTACCGTGCATGTGTTTGGACTGGCGGAGGAAACCGGAGTACCTGGAGGAAACCCCTGCAGCACGGGGAGAACATGCAAACTCCGCTCACACACATGGCCCCTGGAGGTGTGAGGCGAACGTGCTAACCACTAAGCCACCATGTGCACACAAGCATTATTTCTGGACCTTCTTCTGCACCAGCGTTCAGCTCAAATCTGTACCGACACGTTGTATATTTGCACCACGGTTTCCGTCAACAGCATTTTGTGAAAGAGTAAATTCATTCCAAATTTCTTTGACACTGTTAGATGTCAAGGTCGGGGACACTCTGAAACGGCTTTCAAGTCTCGCATAAGACAGATTACATCAAAAGGCAGGTTGAATAGGAGGCTAGACTCTGCTTTGTACCTCAACGTACATCTAACCAACAGTGAAAAATCTTTTCGACATTAAACAGAAATATAGAGATTTATTAAGCTAAATTTATGATTCATGTTACTGTTTGAAAATATCAGTGAAAGTAATAGAAAAATAATGTATAATGTACACTTACAAACCTGTAGAGGAAAGACTTTTTAATTAAGATTCATGGAATCATTGTTGTGGGCTGTAACGGTTAACCACTGCTGTATTCTCTAATCTGATTGGTCAGAAAGGGGTTCATTTTCTATAACCGCAGCTCTGAGTGTAGTGCTGGCTATGATTCAAATGATCGATGTTGGGGGTTTGATTCCCACCTCTACCCTGTGTGCGCAGAGCTTGCATGTTCTCCCCGTGCCTTGGGGGTTTCCTCCTGGTACTTCAGTTTCCTCCCATAGTCCAAATACATGCATTGTATTCTGACTGGCATTTTGAAATTCTCCATAGTGTTTGAATGTGTGTGCGATTATGTCCTGTGATGACTTGGCACCCCGTCCAAGGTGTCCCCATTTTGTCCCCCGAGTTCCCTGGGATAGGCTCCAGATTCCCTGTGATGCTGTGTAGCATAACTGGTACAGAAGGTCTACGGATGGATGGATATTAATGCACTCGTTCTAATATGCTATCAATTCTATAGTAACAGCTCATTCACTAATGTCAAGAGAGGGGGGAAAAAGAGAAGCTGATGAGGGGAAAAACTGTTTAAAGCTACTATAACATTACTGATAACAGGGAATGAACTTGTCTCACGGACTTTCCGTAACATTATATGTAACTGTAAATCGTGTGCACAGGTGCCTGTCGGTTATTATTCTAGAACAACGTTCCCTCTTCTGTTTTTATCCTTTACTTAGAACACTGAAAGTTACTAGATCTCATTGCAAACACTTAATTAGCGGAGCGTGCTCCTTGTACAACAGAAGGTAGGATTCCTGTGAACAAAAAAACGTTATAAAAACTGCTATCATTTGTGAATTCAGAGGTAAGCGTCTAAAAGGGGGTTCAATAACAAATGGAATGATGAAAGTGATTGTAGTGGTGACTCGCTCGTCTCGTTCATTTGAAGGGTCACATCCTCTTAGGAGTGTTTGCTCTGAACAAAACAACTGTTTCTGCATTGTCATGCACATCCACTTGAGAAATTAATAGCTTGAGCCAGGGCACTTGAATGCTCTGATTATAGACATTGTGCCCAGGCTTTCTGCACTCACTCACATCCACATGTCTGACAGCGCTATACAGATGAAAAGAGACAGCACAATATCCCAGACTCTCTGATGGACAAGCTGCACATCTTTTAAAGAAATGGGCTCAGCACAAAGGTATTGTAGCATCATTGTCCTTTATTTGGAAGGGTTGTTTTGCATTCGCACGTACAGTGGCTTGTTGGCTGACCGGCTAAGAGACGCACTCTCGACCTAAGGTGAAGGTTTCCGAACCTATTTTCAAACCTAAGTTTAGTTGTTCGTCTTTGTCGTCACCCCAACCCAAATCTGGAAGAGGGATTGGATGATTCTAGAAAAAAAGGATTAGCAGAAGACAAGCAAAGACAATCCTGTGTGTTCTTAAATCTTTTTTCTCTTTTTTTAATATATGTATAATATATATCATTAAGGAAAACGATTAAGAACACACAGGCTTGTCTTTGCTTGGAGCATACATGTCCTTAGTCTCCCATCTATCTTGTCTTTGCGCTCCATCGACTTTTCTTTTTTCAGCAGATTTGTAGGTCTCTGCACTGAGCAATACATTTCAGGATCATTGAATCACTGAATCATTGAAGGGCAACACCAGGAACATTTGTGAATCTCTTTATAGACCTGGGTTAGACTTGGGCATAAAACACAGCAGCTGGGTGTTGATTTTAGGGGTGAATGATGGATGTTGAGTAGTAGGTACTACAGGCCAGTTTACTATAATTTTATTTTAGATTTTGTTCATGTATTTATTTTTGTTTAAAGCTAGTTTGACACTTGTGCTGTAGGTGGTACACTGGTTCATGGTAGATGGGTTTTCTCAATTCCAGACACCACTGACAGCCTCGCATGGACACGAAGGCTTTTGCTGCTACATGTCTTATTCAACAAGCATCAGATATTAAAGCATACAAGTGTTTAGTAATTTTTCCGTGGTGCTAAGATGGAATCGGAACTGGCGAATGGTTTTTTTACAAGTGTGCAGCAACACACTGCTGGCATCCAAGAGTACCTTTAAAAAAACAATTCAAAAGATGAAATAGCCACATTTCGGACCACCAAGAATCCTCAAAGAGACCTATTTTTTTTTTCCTAAAGAAAATGCAACTAGCCCATGTGTTCAGCTGTGTTTCATGTAATAGATTTTTTTTTCTATTGTAGGAGTATGTGAACATTTTATTTAATAATAATAATAATATTATTAATAATAATAGTGTATGTATGTATATATATATATATATATATATATATATATATATATATATATATATATATATATATATATATATATATATATATATATATATATATATATATATATATATATATATATATATATATGTATATATGTATATGTATGTGTGTGTGTGTATACATGGGCTCACTGTACTACGGAAGCCCTAAGAGGCCATGTATAATACAATGCGGTTATGTTATGCTTTTGTTATGTCGAGATCACGAGAAAACAACAGAAAAAAAAAAAAAGTAATGCATGGCCGCTTAAGGCTTCCGTACTGTACAAAGCCAAATATACACACATACCATTAAAAAAAAAATTTCCAGCAACAATTACTGGAATATCTATATTCCAGTAATTATCAGTAATACCTGACTTACTCGTCCAGTAACTCGTCCAGACATTAGCCAGGGTACATAAATGCTGCCATGTTTAGAGTTAAAACAGAAACCGCTGAAATATTTTGAACATTTTGAAACAAAAGTTCAGTAACTATAGGAGATTGCAAACAAATGACTTTATTTCTTCATGCGTTATTGAATGATTCATTTGTGCAGTTATAGTATTTTAGAGTCAAAATGTTATAAGCTGTAAACAAACAAACAAATAAATAAATAAAAATGAAGAAAAATACACTGTCCATTTGTCCACATTCACATTGAGTGACTGAACAACAAAACTGAACATACAGGGGAAATAAATCAGAAGTTTTTATTTTAATTTTATAACACTAACACAAAATGATCCCGAGACACATTTGACAGTTACCGTAATGGAAAAATCACCAAGAGTAGAGGCTTGGAAACGTTCATCGTCTTTTGATGAATGCTGCTTTTAAAAACCTCATTGCGATATCACCCCAGTCTGCAATCATATAGCTATTAAACCCAGTCATCCACAGTGGGAAATAAACAAGCGCAGGGTCTCAGAAGCTTCATTTGGCATTGTTTATCTCAAAATTTGTATAATGAGTGGTTCTATACTCATGCTTTGCATTAGGGTCATGGTAGACATCTCGAAGTTCATTTGTTTGTCTTCTGAGAAGTCCTCAAAGTTCCATTCAAAGCGAATTTAACCGTACCTGGCTTTTTATATATTCAAAAATAAATCGATCCATTAAAAACCAGCCCAAATAAATGAGTGTAGTTTTGTCATTGTACTGAAAACTCCATGTTTTAAATTTGGCACACGTCCTTATCCAGAATGACTCACAGAAGCGCTTTGTGGTCTCCAAGGAAAACCTATCCTCATGCTAGTACAAACAGGTCAGGGTCTACGGGTCTAAACCCTTGTTAGAGAGGAGATCAGATATTGAGACAAATTGCTCAAACTTACTACACTACCGGCTTGTTCTTGCAGTGCATTAAAACCAGAAAGAACTGATGCCACATAGAGGAAGTAGAGACTGAACATGAGCTGTCGGTAAACAACAGCTAATCCAGGCATGTGTCGAAATAATGTGTGGACGTATCACAACAGGCAGAAACCACTAAATAATAACGAGAACTCGGTGTACATTAAGGATGTAAACAAATATGAATACATTGTGTTTGAAACAGCTGCTGTCTTGTAAACAGGTGTGAAATACAGTTCTGGGAATAGGAGGTGCACTATACATTTAAAGATAGCTTGGCAGAAAGGTTCACACGGGAAGCAATTGAAATTGACTTGAGCAAGAGGTGTTTACTTTCATGCGGTCAAGTGCAGAAGGTTAGATCTGAAGCACGTGGGTGCGAGTGAAACATCGGATATGAAGAAAGACAGCAAGAAACATTATGCATTTATTCAGTGCATTCTTTCATCCTTAGTAACTCCCTGGTCAGGGATTGTCGTTACGTTTGTTCCTGTTTTCAAAAATAAAACCAACAAAGTTTATTTGCAAAAATGCTCAAATATCCTTGCATATTTGTCTGCAGTAGTGCTTTACTTCCAGAATGAAGAACCTGTCATTGTAAACCTAGATAATAATAACATTCTTTTGTTTACGTTATCAGTGTTGTATTATCCAGAAGGATACTTTTAGGAGATTTAAAGTCTTGTTGTTGTTTTCTTTATTATTATTATTATTATTATTATTATTATTATTATTATTATTCATTCATGCATCCATCTTCTACCGCTTACTCTTTCTTCAGGGTTGCGGGAACCGGGAGCTTATCCCAGGGAGCATCGGGCACAAGGCAGGGTACACCCTGGACAGGGTGCCAGTCATCATCATCATTATTATTATTATTATTATTATTATTATTATTATTATTTAAATGATCTAGGTAAAGTTAGAAGTCTCGACTTAAAACAAATTGCCCCTCAAATTGTGTGCAGATTGAGTAAATGATTACACGAGCCATCAAAAGACTCCTGTAGCGGAAGAAAGTCTAAAATGAAACCAGAAATGTTGTGAAGGACTATTTCAAGTGATTTTATGTGCTCAGGCCCTTAATATTACACTGCAAAATGTATTTCCTCTGCTTTTTAGAAATAATTATTTTGTGACTGAGGCGTATATTAGTGCAGTATATAATTAGTTTCTCTCACACACACACAAAGTGAATTTCAAGGAAGTAGTCCTGAGGTTTCTCTCTTTCTAAGATTCTTGAGAAACCAAGGTTCTTTTTCAGGAGTGATGTCAGTTGGCTATTAAACCATATGTTGGAAATGAAAACACTGATATGGTTTATGCACATAATTCTTCACTATTAGTGTCCGTTACTACAGTTCTAATTCGTAGACTTGTTGAGATAATGACTCATTCACTCGGTCATTGAATTTGCCTTTACTTTGGAAATTCTCTCCTCCAAGATGTTTCGTACTACTCTAAACCAGGCAGAAGCTGTATACGGAATATCATTATTTGTTCAATGGTTCTATTTACTGGATTTACATATTAAAGCATCCAATTACTGGTGGTGCCCTTTTCACGGTTTGGTTTTGCGCCTCATTTACGTCTCTTAAAGGATTCGCACGAGTTTAATACTTTGCAGTGTTCGTCCGAAGCAGGGGAAAATTACGATCTGATATTATATCTGTAACTCTGACCAAGTGAAAAGACTTTATGCAGTGCTCTGAGTTGTTACTGCTTTCTCACCGCTTGGTTCTGGACAACTGCAAGCAACCAGCCGAAAGCCTTCAACTTTGCTGTCTCCGTTGCAGCAGGTGTGCTTGTTATGTGTCCTAACCTCTCGTTCACTCTCTGCAGTTTTCGGTTCACTGTTTGATTTGCGCTTGTTGTTTTACCTTCAGAATTCAGTTAAACTTACTAAGGGTAGACAGGTGTGCCAAGACGGATTATGATCATACTAGTTAGCCAAGTTTCCATTGAACACACGGATAATTACATAAGAAAAACAAAACATGACCGCATCAGATCAATTCTATTGACTTGCAGAGCTTCTGTGTGTCATCCAGACGGCCTCCGCATTTAAATAAAATGAAGAGAAATGTGGTTTGACAATTTAAAAAAAAAACAGAAAACAAGACCATGTAAAACTATAGCCACAGTCTAGAACTATAACCAAATCACTGAAAGCAATCTAACAAAAAAACAAAAAAAGCAACAATATATGAAAAATAGCTCACCGCATCAATTGTTTGAGAGTTATTAACTTTGATCCGTTTATCCTTTATATTATATACTCTTTATTAGATTTCTTTGTTCTCTCTATCTATAACAAGGATTCAGGACATTTCACCTCACTGCTCACCAGAATAACCTCTAGCGATCACTTCCAGATTACTTCCCGGTTTCATCATATTCGATATAAAAGCTTCGATGGACATTTACTCGTTGCGAAATTCCTTGCTTCTTTTGTGCGATTGTGCAAGTTCCGAGTTTTGATTGTTCAACGTGTTTGACCCCTTGCTTTGTTTTAAACTCTGTCTCTGGATCGCAGTTGAATATCGATGTTTTGACTAGTCATGCTTTGTCCATTTGCTTGTCCAGATGTTTTGGATTGTGTTTCGGCTCGGTTTGCCACACCTCGTGTTAAACCTCTCGCGAATGGATTCTAGCTTTGTGCCTCTAGCATTGTATGCTTGGACTTTTTGGACTGTTGAGATTTGGGGTTTTTTTTCTTTTCTTTTCTCCCAGATGACTATTCCAGTCTGTTGATCCTGATGAACATTTAGACGAGAGCTCACCTGGCACCATTTTGTCCCCCATAGTAGCACAGAAGGATCAGTTTAATATCTTAATTAAATGCCACTGAGGTGGTACTTCATACCAGCAGGACCAGCATGCAAGTTTTGACTTTAAAAAGGTGATAATTGACTCAGCTAGATGTATTTTTTTATGTACTTAAGACTTTAAATTAGGAAAAGGGGGAGGGGGGGAATCCCCCACGGCTTTCTGTAAAATAAACCCTGACGTTTAACCCAACCTTCCCCAACGTTACCAGGAATGTTCATGAGTAAGAAGAATTCTGTATGAACGAAACTGGAAGAAGAGCTTAGAACTCTAATCTCACCCCTTAACCTAAAGTTTATCAGCTGCAATATTCCCAAGAAATTTGTTTGCAATAATTAAACCATGCTATCTCGCGCTGTATGTCGACTGTTTTAGGCCATTCGGCTTTCAGCACCCAGAAAGCTTTGCTGCGGTGATATCTGGAGGTGACAATAGTCCTCGATGTGTGTGGGCGGGACATGTAAATGTTAATGACAGTTGTGTGTCCAGCCTGAGCAAAATACCTGATTGTGTTTGGTAATAAACTGCTTCTACTCACTGGACCATAACAGTTGTTCCGCAGGGGTTAGAGATGCCTTGAATGCAAAATGCTACAGTGGGGTGTTAGAAGGACACTCCAGGAGACCATTTTGAAATGTTCACACTTAATTTCACACCATGATATGTTGTAAAATGCTACTTAAGTGATATGGGACCAGTGCTTAGGCATTTGAGCTTTTTATTTTTCTTTGAAATGATATTAGAAACGTTATTACATGGGGAAAGAATGAAATGATTGTTCAGACTTTTAATCATCACTTTTAATCATCATGTCATCTGACATTCTGCCCATCGAGGTTGTATTACTAACGCACACAGCGATGCATCATGCAGATTCTTGAATCGGATTGGTCAGAAGGGAAGGTGTTGATTCATTTATTTTTTTTTTTTTTTTTTTTTTTTTTATAACATATACCAAGCATCCCGAAGAACATGCGACTGTTCAGGCAGCGTTTCCACAGGAAATTGACTCGTGTTCCCGTTCAACTCCATGCATCTTCATTTAAAGCCTCGTGCTCACCTTTAAATTCGTCATTCTAGCTAAAATGGGAATTGATAGCTCGGACTGTTATGCAGCTGCTGTGTGGCTATCTGTGCGTCTTCAAAAAGTGGCTGCAGTAATAAATCCAGAATGGCCTTTACTGTTGCCTGGGTTCAATAAGAGTAACACATTAGAAAAGGCAGTTTGACTGAAGGACTTCTTTTCCTCAGACCATTTATTTATTTATTTATTTATTTATTTATTTATTTATTTCTTGCACATTTTCTTCTTTTTTGCACCCAGGCAAGGATATTGTGGAGACAGCATTTGCGAAGGGATTGTAAGGATTGAGGAATTATGCATTTGCATAATTGCACCGTTCCTTAAACCATCACACAGCAAAGCAAGATCCATTTGTATTTGCGCTAGTGTTTCTTATAAACCTCGTTCAGGAATTTCTCGAAGACTGTGCATTCACGTCTACGGTCCCTTTTAACACGGGCAAAACAGACACTGCCCGATTCTTCGAACGGGAACGGCTTTGATCGATTTTTACATGAATCTGTCTCTGGTTAAATATTACTCGCAGCAGGGATGACGTAGCAAGGTGCAGGAAAGTAAACCGGCCTCCGTACAAATCCCTGTACAACAGTAAAAACGTGGCGTAGACATTCATTTGCACCGGAAAGGATTGTATTGGTGAGACTGCTTTACACTTTAGTGCTGGCTGTGTGTCATGCTGATATTTATACACTTGTTTAACAGTAGGACATAAGAGACAAAGCAGTGATTGTAGTGTATCATACCGTGGCATCTCCATGAACACGGTGAATCATGTCGTATTCAGTGTACTCAGCATGTACTCTGCTCCATCCTGCAGCTGTCGTTCATCAGCGGCCAGCAGCATTAGCATTCTCCCACCCATGCATTTGAATAGTGATGCATCGGTTCCTTTTTTCCCCCCAGAGTATAAGTATGTGTACAATACTGATACCAAAATGAGTACTAATCAGTCAGGGGTGTCATGGAGCATTTTATAGTGCACATAAATGTACGTACCCTTTTTTGTTTCTTTCTTTATTTTATTTTATAAATAAGGGATCATTAAAATTGCATTTTTTCGCACATGAATGGAAGAGGGCTTTGGATGAATGCGCGTTGTTGTGATGTCACATGACGCGTCTTGGCCCAGAACTGCAGAAAATCTGCGATGATCTTGAAAAAAAAATTCCTCCGAATACTGCGGCATTTGCTTGATTTTTGCATTGGTCCTGGAGGGACTGAGAGGTTCTTGCGAGCGTGGAGGCAAGTGTGAAATGAAAGAGCGGTTCAATTGTGCAAGTGAGTCCGGGTGCGATTCATGGCACCTTTCTCTAATTTATAATGACTGCGCTCGCTGATGCCGCTTAGGGCGGTCAACTTTGTGGTCTTGATTAAATGTCATAATCTCGTAAACAAAACTCACAGCACAATGAGGTCATAGCTAGCAGCATATGGCAGCAATGAACACAAACAGAGCTAAATACAGTTGTGCTAATAAATTTACGTACATTTAGCACTGCCGAGTCTGCACAATGTTAAGAATTTAAATATGTATATCAGAGATATCATTAAAATTGCATTGTTGTTTATGTAGTGCTGCAGTGAAGAATCTATTTCACACACCGGATGTTTACATATAATCCACAAGACACCATACTAACCGAATTTACCCAAATGGACCAGTTCAAAAGTTTACACACGCTCGATTCTTAATAAGAACAGGATCTGTGTACATTTTTATTATTTTGTCTTCTGGGAAACATGTAAATATCCTATTCGGTGTCTGAAGGGCACTACTATATCATTTTTACTTTTTTTAAAAAGATCATTAACAAAATAATTTACAACGATCATCCTGTTCATAAGTTTACATCCCCTTGGTTCTTAATGTATCGTGTTGCCTTCTTGAGCATCAATGAATGTTTGCACATTTTGTAATAGTCGTGTACGAGTCCCTCAGCTGTCCTCAGTGTGAACAGATCTACAGGATCTCAGCATCATACAGTTCATGTTGGAAAGGCATCAAATATGCAGAAGATGCAGGAAAAGCAAAGAATGTGCAAGACCTGGAGGATTTTTCTGAAGAATAGTGCCCAAGCTGTGCATAGGACTCATACGCGACTATTAAAAAGCTTCTTTTTTTTTTTTCTTTTTTTTTAAAGTCGCTGATTATCCAGGTAACAACACACAGTATTAAGAATCGAGCGTGTGTGAACTTTTGAACTGGTTCATTTGTGTAAATTCAGTTATTATTGTGTCTTGTGGATTATATATAAACATCTGTTGTGTGAAATAGCTTCTTCACTGCTATGACCTCATTGTGCTGTGAGTTTTGTTTACGAGATTATGACATTTAATAAAGACCACAAAGTTGACCGCCCTAAGAGGCATCAGCGAGCGCAGTCATTATAAATTAGAGAAAGGTGCCATGAATTGCACCCGGACTCACTTGCATAAGTAGCACACGTTTCAGTGCTCGCGCAATTGAACCGCTCTGTTTCTTTGCACACTTGCTTCCACGCTCGCAGTCCCTCCAGGACCCATGCAAAATCAAGCAAATGCCGCAGTATTCGGAGGAACTGGCAATTTTTTTCAAGATCATCGCAGATTTTCTGCAGTTTTGGGCCAAGACGCGTCATGTGACATCATCACAACGCGCATTCATCCAAAGTCCTCTTCCATTCAAGTGCGTCGAATATGAGTACAGCTAAAAGGTCTCATTTACCAACAAACATCACTGAGAAAGACAATTGCCCACGACAATTTTGTTCAATTGCAATTTCGACAGATCAAGTAGTTTACCACAACAAAAAAAAACTCACAAATTTTTTAAAAAAGCAGAAGTAAAATCAAGCTTTTTTTGGCTGCAACAACTGCAAATAACTCTCACTCGGCTGCCCTCACACACTGTATTAAACATACTGCTATAAGATGTCATATCAGGTTATTTGTATTGTAGCAAAATTCTGTAGTAGCTCATCTTGATATTTACACCGAGCAGTTTGCAGTCTGCTTTTCTTTTCTTTGATGATCAATCTTGGCTGTATATCAGAGCAAACGAGAACAGTACCAGAATGATATCTGAAACCAGAATGAGTATCGAGACATGCCTACTTCTGAACTTTGGCTCAGATGCCGTTCTCCTCACCCTCCGGTCTGTTTCATTCCTCTGCAGTGCCACGTCGGTTCACCTGATCACAGTGGCCTTATCTCGGTGAAAGGAAATTGGGGGGAAAAAAGCTCAAGCAGCTGAATTGAGCCTGTGACAGCCTGTAACTGCCCTATTGATCTCTTACTATGTCAGGGAAATGAAGAGCAGGGGCAATTAGGGTGTGAGGCATTAATCACTGCTGCAGTTGCTATTCAAAAGAGCTACAGTTAGACTCCTGACAACATTATTACCACAAAGAAGTGTTCCAAAAATTACTGACAGACACAGAGAGTCTTAAGTGGTCACTCGTTGTCATCGAAATGGCACAAGAACTGAAATGGCTGTTTGAAGAAGCAGCGACGCAGAAGTTTATTCAAGGTTCAAAGAACTTTGTTAGTTGTCTCACGGATGTCGCGGTAGAAAATAAAGGAGAAATAAGAGTAAATAAAAAATAATGAAAGTGTTTAGGATATTGTGCAACATTGGAAAATGAACAATAAAAAAATACACTAAGCCTATATTTATATATGCATTTATATATGGTCTCTTATAATATTATTTAAAAAAATAAAAAATAAAATTATATATATATATATATATATATATATATATATATATATATATATATATATATATATATATATATATATATATATATATATATAAATAAATAAATAACCAGGTCCAGGGTGTACCCTGCCTTGTGCCTGATGTCCCCTGGGATAGGCTCCAGGTTCCCCGCGACCCTGAAGAAGGAGTAAGCAGTAGAAGATGGATGGAGATATATATATATATATATATATATATATATATATATATATATATATATATATATATATATATATATATATATAGATATAGAGAGAGAGAGAGAGAGAGAGAGAGATACATACATTTAGCCTTCCTGTCAGCTCCTTGGCCATTCTCCTTTGACCTCAAGTTGTTTACACCCACGGAGCTGTTTTTTGCACCATTCTGTGTAAACTATAAAGACTGCTGTGTGTGAAAATCCGCAGAGATCAGCAGTTTATACAGCGCAAATATCCAAACTAGCCCAACTGGCACCAATGACCATGCCACGGTGAAATTCACATGGCTCATATCTTTTCCATTTTCTGATGTTTGGTGTGTGCCTTAACTGAAACTCTTCATCTCTGGCTGCATGGTTTTATCCATTGCACGGTTGCCACATGATTGGCTGATTTGGATAAATTCTGGACGAATGTGCAGATGTCTCGGTTATGTTTGGGTTACAAGTGTTAAATTGAGGTGAGGTATTGGTTTTTTGTAAAGAGACATTCAGAAAGCTCGCCTTAGATTTTTCTAGAATGTGTTGTCAAGGGATGAAATGAAATGCATGTCAGCGACATATGGAGAGGTGCGTCCACAAAATAAAAAAAAAAGGACATGGTGAATAATTGCTTCTTGACAAGCCAAATGAAATGGACACCTTTTGTAACGGATAAAAAAAAAGAGTAGTTTGCTGCTGCATTCAAATTCGATTAAATTGGCCCTTCTTCCTTGCCACTGACTGTTAATCAGACGATAAATCAAATGTTTACCAAACTGTACGTTCCTTCCAAAGCTGGTGCAGCAGAAGACTGTCAATTGAGAGCGTGATTAATGAACACGGCTCTTCCAGTCGCCCGCGATCTCAGGAGGGAGACATTTGCAAAATGAATTATTGCAGATTAAATCAATTGCCAGTCCTAAGTGTTTAAAATAGAGCTGTGGACAGGCAAGATTTTTACAGGCTTTTCTTTTCTTTTTTTTCTTTTTTTTTTTTTCCCCCGGCACCTAAATTGACAGCGTTTCACTACATCTCCGGCACAAACCTAAGCGTTCGTGTTAAGGCTGGATGGCGCGATCTGTCAATGATGTGACGTCTACATTCATTTCAGTATGTAAAATGCTATTAGTCAATAAGTCAAAAGTGATATTTTGAGAATTGTGATATTTGGAGACTCAGCAGCGTGCGTCTGTGAATCCAGAAGAATCAGCTTGCAGCTATTATGCTAATTGCCGGGGCCCGAAAATGTCAGTTGCCTCAGGGCTCCGAAACATTTAAAAATCTCTTCACTTCATGCTCGTGTTCTCTAGATTGATTTCGCAGATAAATACGCCTTAATACAGCTGTATCATGCCTTGTAAAAAAAAATAATAATAAATGCTGTTGATCGAGCCGACTTCAGTGTGTGTAACCCATTATACCGAGAACACAATGAAATCTACTGGTGCAGACTATGTGCTTCACAGTTCAGTAGTTTGTCAGTTTCAAACAGGAAGCTTAAATGAGGATTTTGGTGGATGTGTCATGAAATTACTTCCATTCATTATCAGTGACTGCTTTTATCCTGTTCAGAGTGCCGTTGTATGCAGAACATGTACCTGGATCAGTGCCTGTGATTTGGATATACACACTGGATGAGACACCAGTCTATCACAGGACCTCATGAGCACACACACACACACACACACACACACACACATACAGTAGTCATACACATCAATGGCTAATTTAGTGTATCCAATGCACCTACCGGTTTGTTCTAGGGACCTGGGAGGAAACCAGAGAACCTGGAGGAAACCCCCACAGATCTGTATGATGAAATTCAATTTTTTGCACTGCGCCACGTGACTTGATTATTAATGTGCGCTTTCTTAATGACAAGACTCGCACCGTACTCCATCATCAACTGGCTAAAACATTGAATCACATTTGAGTTGGCAAAGCAATCCCAGTGTCGCAGCCTCCGTTAGCCAGTCTAGTCCCCACGGCTGATATGCCTTCAGGGGATCTCTGCCTTTGACACGGTTGTTTCCTCTTTGACAGTATCCAGCGAGACTCTCTGACATGGCCCTCGGGAAAACTTTGCAAGGAAAGCGCACTCTGAATCCAAAAGACACACTATACACAGCACATACTGACCTTGGATTTCATCTCACGTTTTCTTTGAGAATATTGTTCAGGAAAGGCGCAAGATTGTACTTTGTCGGTGTAGATCGTGTTTGCAGAATGTTAGACACGTCCTTATTTGTCATAAAGACCGGTGATTTTTATTTGTTTTTTTGCTGGGCCACTACTTCATACACAAATTAGAACAACGTTTTTTTTCTCTCTTCATAATTACAATCAAAGAACTGTTGTTTATGGTTGATAACAGTAGTCAGCTAATAATATTTGATCAGCTTTTACTCACGTTTTAGGGTTTGTTCCATTCCATAAAGATCACTTGATACTCTAGCAAAATGTACTACGGAGCCGGTATACAGTGCTGCTGCTAGTCAAAATGGGGTCCTTTAAGCCCTGTAAATAAAAACATATTCTTTTGCTTGCACAGAAATATGCTAGGAATATGGTTTTATGGAATATGGAGCCAAGTATGGCAAAGGTTGGATCAGGCTTAAAAAAAACCCTAAAGTTATAAATATTGTGTCTTCGATAGATATCGTGTTCATGAATGGAGTTTTTGTTTAGCGAGTAAGGTTGCCAGGTTTTTACGCCACTTTGGGCTTGGCTTTTTGTGAGGTTTATGAGATGATGTTGAGGATGAGATTTTTCAGAGACCTGGCAACCCGTCGGATTTGTGCTCGCAGTTCAATTTCTGCGTTAAAATAAAATCTCAGTAAAGCTCCTAGTCCTTGTGTTAATGATGATGATGAAACATAACAGTAATGTGCCTCATATCTGTATTTGTTTAGAACATGTTATATTCTCATTCCAAATGTTGTGATATTTGGTTATATCCTTATGTCCTAACATTCTTTTTTTTTTTTTTTTTGTTGGTGGTGCTGTTGCATTTGCTTCCAGAAAAGTTCAAAAGAATCCGCTTTTAAAAACATTTATTGCCAGCAAATAATCTGATGTGGACGGCAAGAAAGGAACCGTATTTTGATACCGTTCTATTGATGTGAGCTCATTTATCTCAGCCGTCCCCGATAAACATGCATACATTTCGTGTATAGATTCACGTCATATAGGCCTGGTCGAAATCCTGGAGTCACACTCAAACTTTGTAGGGAAGCACCTTCTCTGCATTCTCACTACAGTACCTTCTTTCTCCAAATTTTTTCCAAATTCAAAGGTCTCAAGCGCTGAAGTGTGTAGACTTGCGCTTGCATGGAGTGCCGCACATTCTAGGTGAGTTTGAGGAACTTGAGAGTTGGTGAGAATACTGGAGCAGGCTCAGATGTGAAAACTTGAGAAAAATTCTCATGAAGCATGAAACCTCTAGAGTTTGGCTTGTCTGGCTCTATGAAGATGAAACAAGACTCTGATCTGACCCAAAGAGGCTAGCAGTGAGTAGACGAAGAACAAACTGAAGAGAGTGAATGGCGCAGCATATGCTCGTGTTCATCCGTCAGTGCCTTTAGGGAAGCACGACCCAGTCAGAAACACTTACCCATGTCTTTGTCGGTTTGTTTGCTCTGCTCCTTTTTCCAGTGCTGCCGAGTCACACGTGTGGAAATCCGGGATTGATACCGAGAGGAATCATTCACGGGACGAGGTATAATATCGGGGATAAAATCCGCTACACCTGCGTGATCGGATACGTCCTGGAAGGCCATGCTGTGCTCACGTGCATCGTGAGCCCTGGGAGTGGTGCATCATGGGACTTCCCAGCACCATTCTGTAGAGGTAAGATTTTTTTTTTTTAAAGGAATAACATTGAATAAATGTGAAACAAGCAATGGGGTAAAGTTTTCTTCTGAGACTTTCCTGTTTGTTCTGTACATTTATGACGTTTTCACATTTAATTTTTTTTCCCCCGGAACTGGGATGTATACCCCAAGAGTTTGGTCCATTTGTTGAAGTGTGAAAGCTGTTTTTGAGCTCGCGGTCTCTGGAGTAGGATACTGGGTGGTCTGGGATTCGCTTCAACTACATCCGCTGTGTGTGTAAGATATCCGCTCTCAGAATCTCCCACAGAAAAGAGACGTAATCAATCCACATTCGGAAGCAAATCGTTTTTATTTTGTATGAAAGCAATCCTGTGATTACGGGCCCCTCCCCCACACAAACCCAGAATCGGTCCAAAGTGTCGAACTCAGGATCTCGGGCCAAGTATTAAAATGCCTTGAGAGCAGCTTTGCCATAAAAGCGCCACCGAGCCATTCACACATTATGCAGACACATAGGCATCAATTACCTTACCCTTATCAAAGTGATTTAAATGAATTGTTTCAATTAAATAACTTATTGAGTGAAAATGTTCCCTACAGTCTCGATGCACAGCAAAATATCTTGACAGTGGTGTTGGTCAAATTCTTGAATATGATCAAGTTCAATTGTAATGTTTCTGATCATGAGACGTAAATGTGAGTTAATGCTTTCATTTAAATGTTCTTATTCTGTTGGCAAGTAATTAGCTTCTTTATAGAAGTAAATGCCAAAAAAAAATCTAGAAATATGTTTAATAATCGTATATTTGGTTTTTATATTGCTCAATTGCTATATAATTCGTAAATTGCTAAAATGTTGTTGTTTTTTTGGTAGTAAAATGGCTGTTCTCATGAGGTTGCCATCCATTTAAACTGAATAAAATGCATGCTTAGTTGTTTGACAGTCTTTTTTTTTATTTTTTATTTTATTGTTTCGATCAGCTGAAGGAGCATGTGGCGGAACGTTACGAGGGACAACAGGAACAATATCCAGTCCTCACTTCCCCTCAGAATATGAGAACAGTGCAGACTGCACATGGAGTATTTTGGCTGAGCCCGGAGACACCATTGCATTGGTGTTCACAGACTTCCAGCTGGAGGACAGATATGACTTTCTGGAGATCAGTGGCACAGAAGTGCCATCAATATGGTGAGTAAACAGACCGTGACTTCCACCGGGAGCAGAACGGCTTTATCTGTCCTCATCTTCGGCACGTGGCGTAGATTAAGAAGGGCACAAGACCCGCAGATAATGAACCTAGCTCGATTAATAAAAAAAATCAAAAAAATCGCCACCTCATTGGTGACGAACGAAAACACAGGGGCTGATCCCATTCATTTCATAACAGAGGTTCACTTGAGCGCACTCCTAGGTGGTTTCTTTTGGCGCTATTGTTCTTTCGTAAACTCTGTAAAGGAAACGAGCTGCCATCTCAATTGATCCCACCGATAGTTTTGAAAACGCATTGCTCCATTCTCTCTACTGTTCTCATGAGTTATTTCTGTTGCCGAACAGATGCTCGGTCTTTTTTAAT
The DNA here is from genome assembly GCA_012411365.1 of Ameiurus melas. Taxonomy (NCBI): domain Eukaryota; kingdom Metazoa; phylum Chordata; class Actinopteri; order Siluriformes; family Ictaluridae; genus Ameiurus; species Ameiurus melas. Next base: position 6,599,710 of record CM022755.1, on the reverse strand, counting down.
TTACCGCTCTGCACATCCTTTTTCTTTGCAGGTTTCTTTTTCTATCCTGCTTCGATCTGCCTTTTTAACCTTCACGCTTCTTTTCTTTCCTCTTGCCTAATGGCAGACCAATTTTGAGTGCCACCATAGTGAGAATTCTGTGAGGCGACTATGGCTGAACTCCATTAACTTCACGCTCGGTGAATAAACATGTCCTCACACATGATGGAGGGAGGCATTGAGGAGGCAGCCTGGTTGGTTTGGCAAACTCAATGCAGTGCTGTCACAGTTAAATTTTTTGAAAAAATTTGTTTTCTCTTTTTTTTTTTAAACATTTATTTTTTCTTTTTTATCTCTGCCAAACCATCAGACCCGACATCACATATTCTTTCTGAAATAGCATCATTTCACTAGTTTGGAGATGAAATGAATTCTTTATCACCCGTTTCAGTCGCGTATACGTGGAAATTAATCCGTGCAGCCAATTGACAGATTTAATTTCAGCACTGATATGGTCCGTTAAAGTGAACCGTTCTCTAAGAGGATCTCTGGAGCTTCTGCTTGCTTTGCTTAAACTTTTAGCTATAGGACATAGGGGCAGGTGGAAATGTCAAGATTGAGAATTCTACAGTGTCGGTTAATACCCTTTGAGCGAGTGTCATTGAAATGGTTGAATGTGGCTCAGATTAGATCTGCTCGAAGACAGTGTTTGCAATGTGGCCTAAGCAAAAATAAATAAATAAATAAATAAATAATTCCAAGCTCCAGTGAGCACTGATGTCAAATGAAAATCAGATTTGAGCAAAATCAATCTTGTGTCCTGCTGCCTCTCATGTTCTCACCGTGAATGGCCCATCTGGAATGTGGCACTGCCCTCAGAAGAAAGAAAAAAAAATCCCCTTTTGACACCACCAAACACTGCTGCAAAGCTACAGTTGCTCATTAAATGGAAATAAGTCAATATATAGGACTTCATGACAGCATTACTCCTGCCGTGTCAGATGCCAGCTTTTATTTGCTTTCAGCCTAATTAAAATGTTTTGAGAGAACTCACCCTAAAGTGATGTTTTGCTAAATGACATTTCATGGGCGAACAAAGATGTTAGCCTTGCCATGGCTTCATTCTGTCTAAAACAAAGCTTGATTTTATGTCTGTCTGATAAGAGCTTAAAGAAAGATTCAGTTCTGGAATGCGTTCGAAAGGCGTACTCGAAAAAGAGGGTTCTGAACTGTACATTTCCCTGTCATTTATCTTTTTTGCTTATCTTTTGCTATGTACCGTTAACATAACATAATTTAAGGACATAATGGAACCTGGAATTTTCTAGGTAAAAATGGTGTATTCTTCAAGGGAATGGTACCGTTTAGTACCCTTTCTACTGAAGTTGTACGCTGCATTTAAAGTACCATCCATCCATCTTCTATACCGAATAATCCGTGTCAGGGTCACTGGGAAACCTGGAGCCTATCCCAGGGAGCATCGGGCACAAGGCACAGGTGTACACCCTGGAGGACACACAATCACATACACATTCATACACCCATTCATATACTACGGACACTTTAGACATGCCAATCAGCATGTCTTTTGACTGGGGGAGGAAACCGCAGTACCTGGAGGAACCCCCGACCCTGGAGGTGTGAGGCGAACGTGCTAACCACTAAGCCACCGTACGACCCCATTTAAAGTATCATGTTAGTGCGACAGTAACATGCGGTTATTGAAGGCGGGGCACAAATACAGTTCAGAGCACAGGAAGGCAATGTCAAAGAGTTCAGATCCATAATCGAAACGATAACGTAGGCAACGTGGCAGAAAACCAGAAACGTTTAGCAAAAAGGTAACGCAATCAAATGAGCATAAATAACCGAACTAATCAATGAACACGGAACAGGTGAACACAATACAATAGTAAATCCTTACTTTGTAATAATTGTATAATATTAACGCGATCAATATTAAGTGTGTTTAAACGATGTTCAGAAACCCCCAAGATCTTTATAATTAGAGCAGCAGTTCTGCAGTGTCCAGCTGAGATTATCCACTGAAGAAAGGGTGTGAATTGGGCCCAAACTGTTTTTAGGAAGTGCAATCTGTAGAGAATCCATGTGGGACCATCCATAGCAGCAGTGGCACTGAGTCACTGCTGCGAATAACTGCAGAAGCTCCAACACATCACTATATACAGGCATGGTTTCGAACCACTGACTGCTCTGTGTCCTCTTTTGAACTCCTTCCTAAAGAGTGTAATTGCTTAGCGTTTCGGAAAAAAAAAAAAAAACTGAGTCTTAACTATTTTACAATGCTGTGGCTCTAGAGCCAGAGTACCTTTGCATCACCGCATTCATCACTTATCCTCTTTGACGAGAAATGTATTGATGAGAAAGAACCGAGAGTGCAGCACAAACATTGCAGTGAAATTGATCACTCAATAGAATGGGAATACGATTACTTTACCTCTACTATCTATAGAGCAAATTCTTCCTCTGTTGCATTAAAAAGAAAAAAAAAAGATATATTAAGGGGCAGGCCGGAAGAGGAACTTTTTTCAAAAGCCGACAAAAAAGACAGGGCAATGATGATGAAAGGTGAGAGACGACTGACCCATTATTGCTTTTCAAACGTAAAAACCCTATGCACAGCACTGTAGCTCGTGCGTTTTTAAACAGAAATCTATGCTGTAGTTCACTCGTGGGTGGACAAATGTGTAAAGTGATCTATTTCACATTCCTCAGCAAAATGTAGATCTTTTTTCTACATTTTCGTCATATATATATAGTCTTATTATTATAATTCATTGGCATTCACTTTGCAGGCTTTTGTACTCCAAAGATGATTATATATAATGGAACATCCATTCATTTTTTTTTTGCGCCAACAGTAATGTTTCTGGTGTAAAATGGGTTTAAATTAGACTTTACTGACTGCCATGATTCAGTTCATTACCATTAGTATTTATTTTTATTGCAGTCCATACATTTACATACATTTCTTCCCTGTTTCTGTTTTTACTGCAGAATAATAATAATAATAATAATAATAATAATAAGTATTATTATTATTATTATTTTATAATTTATTTATTTATTTATTTTTTACATGTATTCGCTCTCAAATCTGTAGTTTAGCAGGCGTCAGGATTCAGGAATATGTAGGTACTCATTTAAGATTCTAAAAAAAAATTATAATAATCTTTTTAGAAGTTGATGTTTTCTTTGGACCATATAAAGCAACGGATGCCCCAACGGATGCCTCATTTCAAATCATTTACTGGTCAACAAAACAAAAGAATCTTTTAACGTTTTAATTTTTTCCACTCCGATTATCTCTTCATATGCTAAACATGATCATTATCTTCATTTACTTTTCATTGCGTTGATGCTGTTGTAATACCAGATAACGGTTGCACCCATCAGAGTGTAGGTGTCCCCGAGATAAAGACTTAACGGACTGATTTTCACAAAAGAATGGGCATCTGGCAGATCAACAGCTGGCCTTACCTGCTAAATTCAATGTGTCTCCCCTTTTGATCTACTATGTAGAATGAGTCACCGTTCTTCATCAACTATGCAAGCAAAGTCCTTCTCAGCTGATTTTAATGTATATGCCGTTAAATCTGCGAGAAAGGTTCACCGGGCATCTGGTTGAATTTAGAGGTGTTCATCAGGACTGGCATCCTGACACAACAGACAGTTGTGCAGGTGAGAGGCGCTGCAGGGGAGTGGTCAGATATGAATTTCGTGGGAGAATCAAAGACCACATTCAGAAACATGAATGTACAACGATCGTTCATTCATCCTTAGTAACGGCCTGGTCAGGGTGACAGCGGCTCAGATATGGCTATTAGTTTGTTTATATTTTGGCAGATAGAGCCACCTAAATTCATTATAATATCCTGCAGGCAATTTTAAAAGTCATATTTGAGACTAATTTAGCGACTCCTGGTCCAGCTGTGATATGTTTCCGGGGCATAGAAGTAGGCTTTTTTTTTTTCTCACATTTTCTCCCCGATTTGATCACTCATCGGTTCCCTTCCACCAGCCATATCTCCCCTATCACACAACAGCTACAGAACCAACCGAGGAGCTCACAGACTCCTACGATTGGCTATTATCACTGCGATTGACAGGGGAGACAATATGCCATGCCTCTCACCAAGAGAGCACGGCCAATTTGGCTCCCAGGCATGAATGGGTGTGGCAACTCGTGATCATCTGATGGGGCAAACAAGCAGTAAGGTTTTTTCGTTGTTTTTTTTTTTTTTTAAATGAAACAACAAAAAACCCACTTTTTAAATGTTTATTGAATTTCTCGACTCTTTATCTAAAACACCAGTAATGTTTCCTTATAAGTGCGCAAGCGCGAGGAATATTGCTCTGCGATCGACTGTTTTCCTTCCCGTCCAGGTTGCACTTACTGCCTCATGCCCAGTGCTCCTTTAATCGGCTCCAGCGTCGCCATTACCCTGACAACGATGAAGCATTCACTGCAGAATAAATAATAAGATTTCTACTCTATAACATTTAGATGGATTATAGGAAAGATGCAGAGTCATACACTGTGATTATGTTCAAAACACCCCACGTCGATCATAATCCGATCTGTAAACACCGCTCTCAGCACTTATCACATCATTCCATTAAGTACAGATGAGCTTGATGAATACTGCAGCAACCTTTTAAATAATATACAGATTCTCCCCTCTTTGAAGACTTTACTGCTTTTTAGTTATTTAGTCGAGTTCTTACTTAAGGCTTTCCTCAAATTTACTCTGTGTGTCAGACATGCGTCTGGTGCTACCGGGTTTTATCCGAACATTTGTCGTAAGAAATGAAAAGGAGAGGAGAAATTACTGTGCCGAAGTACCTAAACAATCGTACTGTTTCAGCTAACGTCACTGTTTGGATCAGGACCGTGTAATTTGGCAAAGCATGTTGTGTACCAGATGTGTACTAAGTGTACCACTTGTTTTTCAGAAAGCGTCTGATTGCCTGCAAATAAAAGATGAATAAGGTAGCGTGGTATCATTCAGCTGTGTAACTAAACGTGGATTGCGGTAGAAAATAGATTATACAGATGATTAATGTGGTTAAAAATGATTGCGTTCTTAAATCTTCATGAACACAGAGAGCTATAATAATAATAATAATAATAATAATAATAAATAAGGGTCATTATTTTCTCTCTGAATTTGGACACAGACTTTTTTTATTATTATATGGTTTATAAAACCCTTTTCTTTTTCTACCTCTTCTCACACTGTCCTCCAGTGTTACTTTCTTAGAAGCAAACTCTTCTTGCTCTCTTTCATTCACTGCTTGTTCAGCACCGACTGCCCCTTTACGCTCCACTGATCTTCACTCTCCTGAAAAGAAATAGAGGGGCCTCGAACAGCACCCTATGTTAATTGCAAGTCACAGCAGCTTAAAGGCAGACTTCAGTTCATCTCTCTCTCTCTCCCTCTCCCTCTCTCCCTCTCCCTTCAGTCTTACCAGCAGAGTACCTTCAGAGAGTCCAGAAACGGGTACAACAGTAAACGAAAACCGAATAATCTGACCGGACCGCGACACGGAAATAAATCACTTACAAGATGGGGGATAAAAGTTGTCCGTGTTAATTTTCCGTAGGATTTCAGCTGAATAGTAAAGCTGAGCGCAAAAGCCTCTCGTAATACGGACAGAATTCGGAGACACCTGTGGATATCGTAGTAATATGCAGGTGTAGTAGTCAGACGTGGGCAGTGGGGCTCAGTGGTCATGGTTGCTGAACAGAAGGTCAGGGGTTCAAGCCCCAGCTGCACCAAGCTGCCACTGGCCGGCCCTTTAGCAAGGGTCTTAACCCTGTCTGCTCTGACTCCATGTTACATGTCTCCAGCCTTGGACCAGAGTCTAGTCTCCGGACGTTTTCTGTATTGACTTGGACTTGTCTTTGCATCGATCTTGTTACATACGGTCTTGGTCTCATAGGACAAAAACGTCATTTTTTCTTTTAGAAAACATAGCTTAATCATTGGCACAATGCACAAAGTAAAGGCTTGTCCTGGAAAAGTTATACGACCTCGGCATGTTCCGATGGTTCCTGACCATGCTTCTGAACATGCGGTGCATGAATTAGGCTGATCACTCTGCCTTGGTCAACGCCAGTGTTATTCCAGTGTTATTCCAGTGTTATTCCAGTGTTATTCCAGTGTTATTCCAGTGTTTCTGTGCTATATGTACAGTATATCAGTTTTTTTTTTCCTTTAGTTGGTTTTGTCAAATTTGATCATTGTATCATGTAATGCTTTATTCACATTGTAATGATGTGGAGCCCCAAAGGGGTGAATACTCCTATTGTTTTCTTCTTCTTCTTTCTTCCTTTGTCTTCTTTCTTCTGCTTCTCCTTCTTCTTCTTGTTTTTTCTTCCTTCGTCTTCTTCCTTCTACTTCTTCTTCCTTCGTCTTCTTCCTTCTGCTTCTCCTTCTTGTTCTTCCTTCGTCTTCTTTCTTCTTCTTCCTTCTTCTCCTTCTTCTTTTCCTTCTTCTTCCTTCTTCTTTTTCTCCTTCTTCTTCCTTCTTCTTCTTCTCCTTCTTCTTTTTCCTTCTTCTTCTTCTTTCTTCTTCCTCTTCTTCTTCTTCTTCCTCTTCTTCTTCTTCTTCTTCTTCCTTCTTTTTCTTCTTCATTTGAGTCTATGGCAGCCCATAGAACCACTTGTGTGAAAGTTATACATTTGGTACAGATAGAGGACAGTGATGTGTTTAAGACAGCATATTTGGCGTTTCAACGAATTCAACAAAGAGCACAGCAAAATGGACGGGACAATATATCTCGCTTTAGCGTATACATATCAAACTTATTATTTGTCATAGCCATCATGACGTGCGGGTGCCTGCTCAGATTCGGACCAGTGCCTCCTAGTGGTCATGAGATATGAAAAAGCTTTTTGCTTCTAACTTCTGAACAGTTTGTCAGAAAATTATCAAATTGGTCTCATTAGATTTAGTGGGTCATAGAGACTCCATCGATATGAAAAATTACTGTCGGCCATTTTTATATTTAGTCATGAAATGCTTTATTTTACGAACGCCTTGGTGTATCCTTATGAAACTCTGTATGTGTCTTTTGGCAGCATTCTGTGAAGGGACTCTCAAAGTTTTGAGACAGCATCACCTTGTGGTCAAAATTATCATGCTATTTTAAAAAATGCTAATAGCTATTGACTCCTTTTGCTTTTACTGTCATGAGACTGGTCTTCGGATATTCCGTGGTTCACGCTGAGAACATTGATACCAATTATGTCATTGTCAAGCAAACGTCCTGTCCGCCATTTTAAAATGTTTTGAAAAACTACTTTTTCAAACTCCTGCTAGACTGTCTGTCCGATTTGGCCCGCATCATCTAGATGCACTCACTACAAAAAATTATTCAGAGAATTTTGATGAACTTTTCGAATGGTGTTTCAACGAATTCATCGAAAAAAACGCGAAAAATTGAACTTAAGAAGTAGCGATTTATTGTTAATTTTTAAAATACATGTTTTTTATTATTGAAAGTTTACTTTTTCTAACTCCTTATAAGATTGTTCATCAGACTCTAACCAAAAACATGTCAGAAAGCTTCTTTTACTGCTCATGGTGCCAATAATCGGCTTGAACCCAGTATTGCTGCTTGCAGCTATATTTTATAATTGTTTTTGCTTTAGATCACCATTGGCTTGCACCATTGACCATTTTTTTGTCTACTTGTGTACGAAAGATTTAGCATTTGAATCATGCAAAAAAGGGTTTCACAACTTGATTGGCACCAGAGGACAAGAATCTAACTGCCACAACATATATTTTATTTAAGGAGTGACAAGTTAAGCATCAGCCAAGCCAGTTTTCCATCTCTACAAAAACGCCCCCATAGGCGAGCCTCATACCCTTGCTGTCATTGTTTCACTCAGCGTGCGGAGCCCTCACCATGACCTGCAGACAAAAGCATGGAGAGAGCTCACATCACACAGCACAAAGTTTACACACCTTAAGCTCCACCAGAGGAGAACTTTTAATAGGCACCCTGGTATGTGAAGAAAAGAAAGAAAAAGAAAAGAAAAAAAAAACGCTACTGCTAGAAGATGATGCATCTGGAAAAGATCAAAGAGGTGTTGCAACCACATAGTCCCCTGGGTTTAAGAAAACAAGCTGTACTGATTTTCCCTTGTGAGGAAATTTTTTAAAATATATAATTTATTTTAAAATGATATTTTGTAATCAGTTTCAGTCACATTACTTAATGGTGGTGTTCAGTGCTACATGACACCTGATGTCCCTTTTGACTACTGAAATTAGCCTAGTGTGTATAAACATTTACAAATTAATATCGGTAAATTTTTCAAACATATCAGCAGTACACTGAGCTACAAAGTCAGTCCAGAAAGTGACCCTGTCAACACACCAAGTCTTGCATCATCGACTTACCTCATTACCACATTTTCATGCCAAATCAGTAGAAGATATATCAAGTGAGATACTGTATGTTTTCTGGATTTTACATGAATGAAACTGGCTAAAGTCATCACCACCCACTCTGAACCCAAACCTTTTGTTAATCTTCATGCAAATTGGCTTATAATTTCTTATTAATTTGTATGCGTTGGTTTAAGCGAATACATGTTAAGCCACATGTTCCAGTCTGTGGAATGATTATTTTTCTTTAAAAAAATAATAAAATTCCCCCCCAGTTAAAAGTCTCCCTGGCTACAAAGAGTACTTTACTTTCTACTCTAATGTACTTTATTATAGTAATAGTATAATATTGAAAATGTATAGCATAGTAAATCATGTTTATTATAATAGTTGAATACTATAGTAAGCCCTGTTGTTATGATAATAGAGTAGTATAGTATACTAAGCCCTGATTGTTCTAGAAATAGTATAATATGTTAGTGTTAATCCTGCTTGTTATATAATATAATATAGTATAGCACTGAGCGCTGATTATTATACTATTACTATCATATAGTGCCATGCACCCTGATTATTATAGTAACAATGTGATATACAGTGCCTTGCGAAAGTATTCGGCCCCCTTGAACTTTTCAACCTTTTGCCACATTTCAGGCTTCAAACATAAAGATATAAAATTTTTATTTTTTGTGAAGAATCACCAACAAGTGGGACACAATTGTGAAGAGGAACGAAATCTATTGGATTTTTGACACTTTTTTAACTAATAAAAAAATGAAAAGTGGGGCGTGCAAAATTATTCGGCCCCCTTGCGTTAATACTTTGAAGAGCCACCTTTTGCTGCGATTACAGCTGCAAGTCGCTTGGGTTATGTCTCTATCAGTTTTGCACATCGAGAGACTGAAATTCTTGCCCATTCTTCCTTGCAAAACAGCTCGAGCTCAGTGAGGTTGGATGGAGAGCGTTTGTGAACAGCAGTTTTCAGCTCTTTCCACAGATTCTCGATTGGATTCAGGTCTGGACTTTGACTTGGCCATTCTAACACCTGGATACGTTTATTTGTGAACCATTCCTTTGTAGATTTTGCTGTATGTTTGGGATCATTGTCTTGTTGGAAGATAAATCTCCGTCCCAGTTTCAGGTCTTTTGCAGACTCCAACAGGTTTTCATCCAGAATGGTCCTGTATTTGGCTGCATCCATCTTCCCCTCAATTTTAACCATCTTCCCTGCTGAAGAAAAGCAGGCCCAAACCATGATGCTGCCACCACCATGTTTGACAGTGGTGATGGTGTGTTGAGGGTGATGAGCTGTGTTGCTTTTACAAACATATCGTTTTGCATTGTGGGCAAAAAGTTTGATTTTGGTTTCATCTGACCAGAGCACCTTCTTCCACATGTTTGGTGTGTCTCCCAGGTGGCTTGTGGCAAACTTTAGACGAGACCTTTTATGGATATCTTTGAGAAATGACTTTCTTCTTGCCACTCTTCCATAAAGGCCAGATTTGTGCAGTGTACGACTGATTGTTGTCCTATGGACAGACTCTCCCACCTCAGCTGTAGTTCTCTGCAGTTCATCCAGAGTGATCATGGGCCTCTTGGCTGCATCTCTGATCAGTCTTCTCCTTGTCTGAGCTGAAAGTTTAGAGGGACGGCCAGGTCTTGCTAGATTTGCAGTGGTCTGATACTCGCTTGCACAGTGCTCCTTGGGATGTTTAAAGCTTGGGAAATCTTTTTGTATCCAAATCCGGCTTTAAACTTCTCCACAACAGTATTACGGACCTGCCTGGTGTGTTCCTTGGTCTTCATGATGCTCTCTGCGCTTTCAACACAACCCTGAGACTATCACAGAGCAGGTGCATTTATACAGAGACTTGATTACACACAGGTGGATTCTATTTATCACCATCAGTCATTTAGGACAACATTGGATCATTCAGAGATCCTCGCTGAACTTCTGGAGTGAGTTTACTGCACTGAAAGTAAAGGGGCCGAATAATTTTGCACGCACCACTTTTCAGTTTTTTATTTGCAAAAAAATTTTAAAATATCCAATAGATTTCGTTCCACTTCACAATTGTGTCCCACTTGTTGGTGATTCTTCACAAAAAATTACAATTTTATATCTTTATGTTTGAAGCCTGAAATGTGGCAAAAGGTTGAAAAGTTCAAGGGGGCCGAATACTTTCGCAAGGCACTGTAGTACAGTAAACCCTGGTTGTTATAGTAAAAGTATAATAAAGTATAGTAAAACCCTGATTATCATAATATTACGGTAAAGCATAGAAAAGCCCTGATTTTTATGGTAATGGAGTAACATAGTACAGTAAACCCTAATTGTTATAGTAATAGTATAGTAAAACACATTTTGGTTTGTTTGTCCTGATTGTTATATCAGTGGCATATACACACATAGTCTATATATTGTAGTCTATGCAAGTATAGCATAGTATACTATACTATAGTAACCCCTGATTATTAAAGTAAAGGACAGTATAATATACTAAAGCCATGGTTATTAGAGTTGCAGTATAGTATAGCAAAACAATCCCTGATTAATATAGTAATAGTATAATATAGTGCACAAGTCTTGATTATTATAGTAATTGTATAGCATAATAATCTCTGATTATTGTAGTAATAGTGTAGTATAGTAAGCCCTGATTGTTAGTATGATCTAGAAATAGTGTAGTATAATAAGCCCTGGTTATTATATCAAAAAAAGTATTGTATATTACAGTAAGCCCTGATCTATAGTATTAGTATCATATAATATAGTATAGTAAGCAGTGATTATTATGCATTCTGCATACTCTAGTGATTTGCTCTGAGAGTGTACACACACATTTCAATAGTTGTTGCTTTTAGTGAAGGCCATCAGTCAAGTTCTCCTAAAATGACAAAAGGCCAAAATAAGAATGCATGCTCTGGCCTCACTCCAAAAAAATATAGCCCCACTTTACTGTTTATCATTGTCTTAATGGCCTTTTTGGAAAACACACCCACACGCTGCCCTTTTCCAGTCTCGATTTACAGCAAGCGTGTATCATTTTACAGCACAAATTGCCTTTTCAAGCATTCGATTTCTATTGCCGATTTTGCTTATTAGATTCTGCTATTTTTCCTCACTCCAGGCTCACTGGCATGAATCTGCCATCGCCCGTCATCAGCAGCAAGAACTGGCTGCGGCTGCACTTCACATCTGACAGCAACCATCGGCGGAAAGGATTTAGTGCCCAGTACCAAGGTAAGTGTGGTGAGGAGAGGCCCTCCTGAGGCTGGTACATGTGGAGCACTTGGCAGTGAGCAACTGCACGCCGCCTGGTGTGTTGTACTTGTAACACGGCTAAATAAAGTGTGGTGTGTGTAGAGACACGGAGCAGCAGTAAGCTGATCTGCCAAAGCTCGGATAATATCTGATTATTAAAACGGGAAACAAATTGTGAAAGCAATAGATACATTTGCATCGTTCGTATGAATAATGCAAACCAAGACATTTTTATATTATTTTCATGAAATGGCTGCTGATTTGGGAGGCAATTTGCATAATGAGCAGGTGATGCGATGCGTCCTGGGCGGGCAGAGCTTGGGATTTTGGGTCTGGGAATATAAAGTTGCTCATGGAATCTAAGCGTCTGTGATGTTTTCTTTTCATGTGATAGGATTTTTAAAATAATTTAAAAAAATAATAATAATTTGGTGCATGTTTAATAGTGTGTTTATATATACATTTGGTAAAAGTGATATTTTGTACATACATACACACACACACGTACTGTATCCATGCATGTGCGTGTATGTAAAGTATCATGTATGTGATGCATAACGATTGTCGTTTTAGAATTGCTAAGGCGTGGGTTACTGTGTTATACGATTGTAGCATCATAATTTATTTGAAAAGAACACTGCTTTAGCCCACTGGCATCTCATTATTCCACATTTTAATTTGATTATAGCCCACAGTTGGAGTGATGTCATACAGTGAGAAAATTACCAAAAAAATGAATTTACTTCACGATTTTTTGGCTCATAATTGGCTTCCCTCCCAATATAATTACAAGCCTGTAACTCCTCAGTGGCCTTGAAGCCCAAATTAGCTTGATATAAACACAAATAGCAGTTCCATAACATTTCCTGCCAAATATGCTTTTATGTCTTGATATCGAGCGGATGTTACTCGCTCAGGTGAAATTCATGTGACGTGCTTTGCTCTCATCATCCATGACCGACTTTAAAGCCACATTTCAAGGCTCTGGCATTTTTGTCGGAAAGAATAGCCAAAACATTAAGTCTGAAAATATCATGGTGCAAGGATCCATGAAACCATGATTCATTGATGAATGTGAATCAAAGAAAGTCATAAATATAAGCTAAGGGTGTCGTTAAAGTGTTGTTAAATTATTTCATCCACTGATACAAGTGGCTAAAGAATAAAGACCCCCCTACATTAAAATTTTTAAATACCAGTTTATGTACCTATCGACGTTTTACCTCAATTAACCCAAGTGTTTTCAATTCAAGTCAGTTTATTTGTATAGTGCTTTTAACAATGGACATTGTCACAAAGCAGCTGTACAGAAATATATACATTTCAGAACTAAACTTTAAACTGATAAATTTATCCCTAATGAGCAAGCCAGTGGTGAAGAAAAACTCCCTGAGATGATACGAGGAAGAAACCTTGAGAGGAACCAGACTCGAAAGGGAACCCATCCTCATCTGGGTGATGCCGGATAGTGTAATTATTAATAGTTCCCTTCTATAACTGTGTAAAAGTGCGGCTGTGTAATCAAGAAATTCACCGCAGTCTCAACATGATGTCCATTCCGCTCAAGTCATGACCTGTCTACCAATGGAGACCCGAGCCCAGAGTCTGTTTGTGCAATTGTTCGTGGCAATCGCGGTCCCAAAACCTCCGCCGAAACTGCAGTCCCAAGACACCGCTCAGTGACCAAGTATTATAAAATGTATGTTTTATTTTACAGACATTCATGGGCTAGTCAAGGCTCAGAATCATAAACAAGAGCTGTCTGGTGTTCATGGAACATTCAAAAAGCACTTCAGATCAGTTTGAAAGAACTCTAAAGTTCACCTGAAGCTACTATGCCATCATGCGTCTTAAAGCAGATTGCTCCAAGCATGAAATTATTATTATTATTTACCCCCCTCCCTTCACATTTCATCTTTGTCCTCTTCTCTCTACAGTGAAGAAGGCCATCGAGCTGAAGTCCAGAGGGGTGAAAATGCTTCCGAATAAAGACACAAGCCACAAAAATGCAGTCTGTAAGTACACTTTCAACCCACTTTGACTTCACTTTGGACGATCAGACCGAAAGAGTTCAATAATGAACCACGCAGCTAAAGTGGAACGAAAAGTAGTTGAGAATTTCAGAAATCTGTCAGTTTGGTTTAATGCATTCATCCAAATGAGTTCAAAGCAGTGAAGACCCAGAGCAGATCTGCAACTGAAGCATGTTCCTCATAAGACAGGAAATATGCACAAATTTTAATACACAGTCAGACGCAGAAATGTCAAGCAGTGAGACCTCAGTATCCTGATAACTCGTTTGCCTTATTTCACTTTAGTCGAGCCAAATTGATCCAAATGAACATCTGACAAACTCTCAAATCCTTAATGACCAGATTACACAGCATCAAACTATTCTGTATCCAGGAGCGAAGCTAGGGAGCTCTGGGCCCCCTGAAAAAATATCGATGTGGGCCCCCGCCGTCCTCCACCCATATTATATACGATATATGATATGAGCATAATAAAAAGTCACTTAAATTACTCATTTTTCTTCGTGTTTTCTAGACAGTATTGTTATCTAAAACCATATCACCTCAGCAGCTGGTGATGTAATCCTTGTGATACGCATATCATATTTTCCCCCGTGTGTTCTACAGACCAACTCTATTTACATAACAGCGCAAAATAGTGCTTATTTTCATTACGTTTCTGGTACTTAAGATTTATCCATCCCCCCACTCCCCTACCCCCCAATTTTCAATCACTTAATCTCCTGTTCTTCTACGTACTGTAACTTTACGACTAACTTCAACTGTTCTCAGAGCAGCCTCAATTCTGATTGGTAGCGTTCACTAGCTCGGTGGGACTTACAATTTTATTGGGTCCCTCTGCTGTTTGTTGCTAACTTAGCTGAAATAATTAACAGCCATCGGAATAAACCATTTTTAGGGAGGGGAGAGGAGATATTTGGAAAACATCGTGCGTGAAAAGAAAAGTATTTATATTTTATATGTATATATATTACAACTTCAGCATGTATACCGGAGTTTAATTAAAACCCTAAAAATTGTTTTTTTTTAAATATAAGAAAATGTAAGATACTCTAATTTTTCATAGAGTAGGTGGCCTATATAGCGTAACTAATAGATTTAGTGGGGGCCCAATTTTTCGCCCCCACTAGAAACGGGCCTGCCTGTATCAAAAATAATTGTGATCCTCTGCTTCTTTTAGCAGGTTCTGTAGCAATTAAGCAACCAACAAACTTGCTGCTTTGATTTATCAGTAGAATACATGTAAATAAGTCTGTGGAGTTCTCCCTAGAACATAATGTACTACTGTAAAGCAGAATACAATGTTTCTCATCGTGTGTGCATATGCTATGCATTATAAATCGTCTGCATACAAAGATGAGCTTGGTCTCTTATGTGTCATATTCATATATATATATATATATATATATATATATATATATAAGTATCTCACAAAAGTGAGTACACCCCTCACATTTTTGTAAATATTTGATTATATCTTTTCATGTGACAACACTGAAGAAATGACACTATGCTACAATGTAAAGTAGTGAGTGTACAGCTTGGGTAACAGTGTCAATTTGTTGTCCCCTCAAAATAACTCAACACACAGCCATTAATGTCTAAACCGCTGGCAACAAAAGCTGTGCCCTCTTGGCAATCTTCTTATAGCCTAGGCCATCTTTATGTAGATCAATAATTCTTTTTTTTTCAGATCCTCAGAAAGTTCTTTGCCATGAGGTGCCATGTTGAACTTCCAGTGACCAGTTTGAGGGAGTGTGAGAGCGATGACACCAAATTTAACACACCAGCTCCCCATTCACTCCTGAGACCTTGTTACACTAACAAGTCACATGACACCGGGGAGGGAAAATGGCTAATTGGGCCCAATTTGGACATTTCCACTTAGGGGTGTACTCACTTTTGTTGCAAGCGGTTTAGACATTAATGGCTGTGTGTTGAGTTATTTTGATGGGACAGCAAATTGACACTGTTACCCAAGCTGTACACTCACTACTTTACATTGTAGCAAAGTGTCATTTCTTCAGTGTTGTCACATGAAAAGATATCATCAAATATTTACACAAATGTGAGGGGTGTACTCACTTTTGTGAGATACTGTGTATTCAGTTATGAACTTGATCCAGACCCACTGATTGGTGACTTGAGATTTGATATTCACTAGAGATTCTGACTAGGACTCTGCTATAACCCCAGGAACTTGATCAATGCTGTTGACTCAGACTTGACTTGGGCAGATGAATTGGTCTGTTCATATGACTTGGGTGTGAAAAATGAATGAGCTCATACTTGAAAGCTGAGGGTTAGTCAACTGATGATAACACAGGCTCTGGCACTGAGCAGGTAATATAATTCTGCTAATTAACTGTGTAACATAGATTAAAGATATATCCTCTTAGTTATAGTGTCTCTTTATATCGTATCCCTGGGCTATCAACCAATTTACTTCAAAAATGGAGCATTTAGTATATACTGATGACTCTAGGCCAGGCCTTTTCTTCGCTATAAGTTTAAAGAGCACAGAATGATGAAGCATCTCTTGTTATAGCACCTTAAAAAAAAGTATGATCGCTCTTGCATGAAATGAAATTTAATTGAAATCATCATTTGAAATGTTTTAGATTTAAGGGGTGGTGCTTTAAGAATGTTTTATAAAAATGCTATTTAATTCCGAACGCTATGAGAGAGAGAGAGAGAGAGAGAGAGAGATGGATGGGGGGAGGCTGTTTCTGTGCTCTGTGCCTGAAGCAGAATCTGAGAGATGACCTAATGTGATATTGGTCAGTAAATGAACCTGGACAATGCCAGAGAGTGATGTAGTGTCTGAGGTGAGGTGCGAACACAAACATGCGGAGGCTCAAGAGAGCTGGAGATTGTGACGGGCGTGTGCTATGACCTTTTTTGTCTTTTACATTTTTTATTTATATATATATATGATATATATATATATATATATATATATATATATATATATATATATATATATATATATATATATATATATATATATATATATATATATTTTTTTTTTTTTTCTTTGAACTTCTGCTCTCTCTGTTTCACTCCCTCACTCATTCACTTTAGCATGCTCTCTCTCTGTCTCTCTCTCTCTCTCTCTTTCATGGAAATAGACACCAAAGCACACTGAGAAATCTTCTTCCAGCCTATTTGTTGTTTTATGTTGGTGGTGGGTTTTTTTTGTTTTTTTTTTGCAAGTCTCATAAACTACTTAGAACTCATGTTGTTTCTTTCCTCTTAATCTTCTGTTCCCAGCTCCATGCAAAAGTCCCTATTCTCCCACTCGAACAGGTGGTGTGATATTTTAGCATTTCCCAAATGAAGCATTTCATTTAAGAGCAAACCGAACGGAAATCAGGAGCAAGCGCAGTCGGGCTCGCGGTGCTACGTTCTTTTAGGGGTTGATTTTATAGCCAATCGAGTGAAATTTATCTTTGATTAAAACTAATGGCCCTGATCTTGTTATAACATGAAGAAATGATTTAGTGTGCTTTTTTTTTCTTTTTTCTTTTTTTAACATGCCGTGGATCACTAATACACTATATTTCTTGGCCCTGCTAAGCAAATTAAGCTGCTCTATCAATATTTTTTCAGTACTCTGACTGTAAGGGCTTATTTTCAGAATGCTGGCTTATGTTTAAGATTCATTTTATTGCCTCGTTAAACTGCATGAACTGATTTTTTCCCCCTTCTCTATACGTAACATTTCCTTTCTCTTTCTGTCATGCAGTGAGCCAGGGAGGATTGACGGCAGACATTTGTCCGGATCCAGGGATACCAGAGAACGGGAAACGAATTGGCTCCAGCTTCCAGTGGGTGCTCCCTCTGCTCCTCTTATCTGCTGCACTTGTCCTGTGTAATGGGAGTTTCATGGCACGGTTGTAATTAGAGGCAGCCCTGCTGTTTGACATTATGTAGTTTGATCCTCCATCGTCACTGCTAAGGACATAAAAGTCAGAGCTGCTCAATAGGTCTCAAGCTCCACTGGGAGATGATCCCTTTGTGGAGCTCGGGTCCTATCACTGCTACTCAAGTCACAGCAGGGCCCAAGAGTCTTCAACCTGGAACCGTTTTTATCCCATTAGTTTGCAGTTTGGCGTGTTGGCTACGGGCGCAGAAGTCTTAGGCACATGCAAATAAATGCTGTAAAGCAAAAATGCCTTGAACAATTATGAAATAAAACACTTCCAGATAAAAACTATGCTATAAAAAGCAGTAAACAGTGATAAACCAAGACTAACAAAGTCAGTATTTGTTGCGAAATCCCTTTACTTTTTAAACCAGTTTTATGAGGAAATTAGCTGGTAAGTTTCACTGGGCATCTTGGGGAAAATCTGCCCAATTTTTCGGATGACTTTTGCATCTGTTTTTGCAGCTAAAACCCAGCAGGTCTCATGTCTCAGGTTTTGTTTTGTTTTTTTTTACGAAAAGTGGCGTGTTAAGTAATATATTCCATTCTTTAATGACCGACAAACATTTTTCTGTAACATTAAGGTTTTTTTTTTTTTTTTAGAAAAAGTACTTTTCTAAACTGTCAAAAATTCAAGTTTTTGAAATTATGTATGCAAAAATGATAAAATAATCACCTGCACCAAAATTTGTATTAAAATGTGTGCAATGTACACTGGCATTTCTAGATGAATTTTGGTTCCAAGGCCTGAATTCTGTATCAATTCTATACCAAATGGCCCATTTACTACTTGAATAAATGCCAAAAATTGCTGTTTTTACTTATTTATTTATTTTTAAACTTGCTAAATACAACATCGTTTACATTTGAAACAACCCCTCAAGCTACAAAACCTTCATGACACAAAATGAAGTTTGGGAAATGAACACATTAAGACTCAACTGTGTTCTATTTCACCCCTCCTGACCACCAGAAATGGTGTGAATTGCCTGGATAACCGAGAAAGTAGCGCGATCATGTCTACGAAGCAGCAGCACAGCCAGCGGAATGGCTGTAAATGCTGGCTACATAAAACCGACTCGAAGCTAACACGTCCCTGAGCTCTGTCATGTATAAAAGTACACTCACCAAGGTAGAAGATGATGAGAGACTGTAATCCTGAGCTTTGGAGGACAGGATACCTCGTGTAATACCTCCATGGATTTTGCCGTGCATATGCAGATATACGTGAGAAGGTGTTGAGATTATTTTCACCACTTTTCACAGGAAGAGTGGAATAGAATAAGGCGTTCAGATATTTTTTCAGCGAGGCAAAAAAATAAATATGTATTCCAATTTCAAATATCATGTTGGATCAAGTAAAATATGATATTCATTTCTGATAAATGGTGCCAAAAAATTAAAAAAGAAGAATTTCTCGATAGCCAACTCAACTTTGGGATTTTATTTTAATGCTACTCTAATGAAACTGGCTGTACTATTGAGATATTATTGAGTGAGGAAGGTTTATTGACTGAAAAGTCAAGGTCCAGGTGCTGATGTAAGGACTTTGTGAATTGAATTGCATGCACCTATTTATATGACGAATAAGAGAGAAACTACAGTGCTTTGTGTAGCAGGTCACTTTCTGACAGTGGTCTTTTTTTGTTTGTTTGTTTCTTTCTTGGCTTTTTTCTTTAAAACAACGAAAAAAACTTGTTTCTCTCCAAACCTATTCTAGTGTTGGAGCCAGCATCCAGTTCTCTTGTGATGACAGCTATGTGCTGCAGGGATCAAAGAGCATCACTTGCCAGAGAGTGACGGAGACCCTGGCCGCCTGGAGTGACCACAGGCCGATCTGTCGAAGTGAGTGTGAATGCGGCCCTGAGCAGACACTTTCTGTAAAGATGCTGTCAGATCCTGTTAAGTGAGATGTGCAGTGCATACAATGGGGAGAAAGACAATGCCAGAAAGACAATCCAGTGCAATCCACTGTTTTAGCTCTGGAAGCATTTGGCATCAGAGAGGTACAATACTGTATGACCTACAGTGGTGTATTAAAGTTTGTGAACTCTTTTAAAAAAATTCTATAAATCTGCATAAATATGACCTAAAACATCATCAGGTTTTCACACAAGTCCTAAAGGTAGACAAAAGAGAAACCAATTAAAGAAATGAGAGAAAAAAAGTCAGGTGTTTTCAATCAATGGGATGACTAGCAGGTGTGAGTGAGCGCCTGGTTTTAAAGATTTAAACAACAAGGATCTGTCAGAGTCTGATCTTCACAACACATGTGTGTGGAAGTGTATCACGGTACGAAAAAAAGGAGATATCCGAGGACCTCGCCTCAGAAAAAGAGTTGTTGATGCTCATCAGGCTGGAAAAGGCTGCAAAACCATCTCTAAAGAGTTTGGACTTCACTAATCCACGGTCAGGGAGACTGTGTACAAATGGAGGAAATCCACGACCGTTGTTACCCTCTCCAGGAGAGGTCGACCGATAAAGATCACTCCAAGAGCAAGACGCTTAATAGTCCACGAGTTCACAAAGGAACCCAGGGTAACGTCTAAGCAACTAAAGGCGTCTCTCACGTTGGTTAATGTTCATGAGTCCACGATCAGGAGAACACTGAACAACAGTGGTGTGCATGGCAGGGTTGGAAGGAGAAAGAAATTTTGCTCTGCAAAAATAACATTTCTGCCCTTTTGCAGTTTGCTAAAGATCACGTGGACAAGCCAGAAGAATGTTGGAAAAATGTTTTGAGGATGGATGAGACCAAGAACTTTGAGAATGAGAATTCTTATGCATTCCAGCATCAGAACCTTATCCGATCTGTGAAACATGGTGGTGGTAGTAACATGGATTGGTCCTGTTTAACTGCATCTGCGTCAGGAGGACTTACCATCATTGAAGATACAATGAATTCTGAATTATACCTTCAAATTCTCAATATCCCAGAGTTGAAACTTCTGTACTGAGGAATGAGCAGGACTGATGAACAGTTTCCGCAAACGTTTACTTTTGCCACTCACAGATATGTAATATTTGATTATTATTTTCCTCAATAAATGAATGAGCAAACATACCATTTTTGTCTCATTTGTTTAACTAGGTCCTCTTTATCAAGCACGGCTGTAGCTATAAAACAGCTACATGCATGTGCTGCATAAGTGATATGACACGTTAACTGTAACGCTGATTCACGAAGACAGGACACAAGTGCGTAAACTCGGCCTGGTCTTTATTACAGCGATCCGAAATAATAATCATAATCAACGTCCATAGCTTGGGCCAAAAAACAGGAAGGCGGCATCAAACGAGAGGAATCCATAATCAATAACGAAAACGAGCAAGACTCGGAAAACCAGAATAAACAAGGCTTAGTAATGCACAAATGCACTCGACAAATGTTTGTGGTGAGACAAAGGGGGGAAAAAAGAGATAGAAATAGACAAACTAATCGAACTGCAACACCGAACAGCTGAACACAGGATAATTAACCAATAATAAGATAGGGACTAAAACCAAAACATCAGCCACATTCGAAATCTAAACAGAAGCACGGGAAGAACTAAACGAGCGAAGGCAGATCTCACGGCTCTGGGCGCCACACATCGAGAGGGGAAATTGGTGCCAATTATTCAGTTCGTAACATAATATCTAGCTGTGTACGGTTTTTGTTTGTTTGTGCGTGAATCATTCATTTAAATAAATTACAAAGAAATTATCAGGGAACGTACCAGTGAATAAATAAAACGGAGTCACCAGGTAGTAGATAGGAAAATGTCGCTAATTAAATATGTGCGTCACTACTCAGCTAAACTCCACAGGTTTGCTTGTGAAGTAAATGAAATAATTACACGGCGTTACTCCTGGAAGCAGATATTTATGGGAATTCGCACAGGACAACATGAAATATAGATTAAGATCGAAGCTTGAATTGTTTGATATAATTGTACGTTAAGACAGAGGTGGGTTGAGTAGTCAAACTTTTCGCTCAAGTAGAAGTAAAACTACTGCTAAGAACAATTACTAGTTGCTGTGCTGGGGCGGCTGTGGCTCGGGTGGCTGTGCGGGTTGTCCACTAATCGTAGGGTTGGCGGTTCAATTCCCGGCCCACGTGACTCCGCATACCAAAGTGTCCTTGGGCAAGACACTGAACCCCAAGTTGCTCCCGATGGCAAGTTATCGCCTTGCATGGCAGCTCTGCTACCATTGGTGTGTGTGAATGGGTGAATGAGACACAGTGTAAAGTGCTATATAAGACCAGTTACTAGTTACCTCAGAAACGTTTAAAATAAAGGGAATCTCAGGGTGTTTTCACACCTGGCTCATTTTTCAGAACCTGGTGTGTTTTCTCCCTTGGTACGTGTTCGTTTAGACTTACAGCATATGAACCTTGCAATTGCGCTTGGATCCGCACCCAAACAATTGGGATTGCAAACGAACTCTGGAGCGGTTCGCTTCTGAATAGTTTGCGAATTATACATTGGCTCTTTTTTTCCAGTTTGCCCAGATTAACTAGTTTGTGTAATGTAGATGAGTGCGTCAGTGAACCACTTTGCTGTATCCTTAAAACAGCACACACACACACACACACACTTTAAATGCTATAATTCATACAGTGCTGTTCAGCTTTATGTGGTGAATAGTGCCATGAATGCCTAAAAAAGCAGCATGTACTTTCTGAACTACTCTTTAACTAACATGTCTGTTCTTACCAGTAAAAAAAAAAATCACCAGTGTGGGTTGAAATCTGAGTGCAAAAAAGTTCTGTTATTTACATGTGAAAAGGGTTCAATTGATCACTAACCTGAACAATACACTGATAAAATGGACATTTGTGAGGTGTGAGGTTTTTGTATATCTCATTATGTCAAAATGATATTGAAGTGATTCCTAATCATTTCACTGCTGAATGGATGATCATGAGAGAATCTGCGCGCACACGTAGCTTACTCTCACTATAGTAAAAGACATAACTTCCAAGCGGGAGATGGTCTCATTGATATTTTCGAGGTTGTAAATTAGACCTCAGAGTTGTTTGCTGTTTTAATTAACAAGCTTCATTCACAATCAAGACTTAGATTAGGACAGTTCTTTTCCCAGAAAAAGTGTCTTTCAAACACTTCTGGTATCTCCTGTACTGTCTCCGTTGCATTTCGGTTGATGAAGCGAGCCATCGCGTGGTATTTCCCATGTTTAGCCTACTGCACCCGCTCATGCACTGACAATAGTCTGACCCATTTTAATGCAAATTTATACTGCATTTTCTTTTCAGATAGACTGAGCAGTGAGAACTATTTTTCACTATTAAAACTTAGTAGTATGCCAAAAATTTAAGACCCCCCCCAACACACATACACATCATCTTTACGCCACCGAATGTAGTGAAGTAAAATTACATTTCTGTGATTAAAAATGACCTTGAGTAAGAGTATATGTATGGCCAGTTAAACCTATTCTTAAAAGTGCATTTATTTCAAAAAGGTTACTCAAGTAAACATAAGAAAGTAAATGTAACACGTTGCTACCCACCTGTGCATTTAGGTTCAACAGAATTTGGACATCATTCCTGATCACCAGCTTCCTGTAAAGCAGTCCATTGTAATACTCCAAAATAAACCAAATTGACCAAATATAAGGTCTAATCTTAACCAGTTACGATCAACGTATGCTTTATTTCTAAAATGAAGCATTCTCAAAAAGCATTTAGATGACAATTTTTGCCCAAGAATCAATTGTTTTGTGTTTTTTCCCCTTCGTATTTTGTTTTTTTCCAAGCATCCATCTAACAAATTAATTACACATGATGTTTGCTTTAATTATGCTGTGTCATTTTGAGTGCCTACCCACTGTGCCTCTCTTTGCAACTCACAAATACACTAACCTGGACAGAAACCTCATTTAAATGCAAAAGTTTAATTAAAGTTTTGCTTACTTTGGCAAACATGTCTGGTGATTAATTTGTAAGCGGTGGTTTGAGGAAAGAGCTCAAATGGAAGCGGAGATTTGAGTAATGCATGTTTTCTTTAACAATATATATAATATATATATTATTCTCCTGTACGATCCTGTTGCTGTGAGTGTTTGTGATGGCTCAATGCCAAAGAAGACCATGTAGTAGAAGACTCCTAGGCCTGAACCCGATGGGGTTTGGGCAGGGGTGCTAAAATAGTTTCATGACATCTGTATTTTTAGGCTGTTTTATTTGTGCACCAAAGAACACTTCAAACGGCACTTGGATTATATAAATAGATATAGCTAGGCAGATGTATTTTATTGATCCCTAAGGGGAAATTTGGGTGCTACAGCAGCAGAAGGTACAATGGAAAGACATTGTGTAAAGATATCGCACAGATGAGCCAAAATATTATAACCACTCACAGATGAAGCAAATAGCATTGATCGTCTCTTAGTAATGGTGCATGTGAAGGTCTCGGGTATATTAAATGGGTAAGAAAACAGTGAGTTCTCTGTCAAAGTGTTGGATGCATGAGAAATGCACAATAATGAAGACTTTGACGAGGACCAAAATCGTTATAGAGATGACCGGATCGGAGCATCTCAAAAATGGCAAGGTTTGTGAGGTGCTCCCGGTCAGCAGTAGTGAGTACCTACTAGGATGCACAGTGGAAAGAGAGACAAACTGGTGGAGGGAGTGTGATGCGCTGGGAAACCCAGGGTCTGGGAATTCACGTGGACGTCAATTTGAAACGTGCTCCGTACCTAAACATCGTTGCGAACCAGGAACACCCCTTAACGAATAGTCTTCCTCAATGTCAATGGCTTGTTTCAGCAGGATAATGTGCCCTGCTACGCTGCACACGTTGCTCAAGAATGGTTTGAGGACCATGACAAAGACTTTGAGGTGTTGCCCTGGCCTACAAATTCCCTCAATCTTAATTTGACTGAGCATCTCTGTCCGGATCAGGAAGTCTAAACCGCAGCGGCTCCACATCACAAGCTGCAGGACGTGCTGCTAACGTCTTGGTGCCAGGTACCACAGGGCTCCTTCGGAGGCCTTGTAGAGTCTGAGTCTGTTTTGGCAGCACACAGAAGACCAACAGCATATTAGGCAGGTGGTCATAATGTTTTGGCTCATCAGTGTATATAGACAGAGTAACACACATCATATAAACAGCAGTTAGACATTTGGATATGGACCTCAGACATGCAGTAACAAGGTGCAGAAAACAACCTCAGAGAGACATTCACAGCAGCCAAGTGGTGAGATTTGGTGAGTACGGGATGCAATTCGCTCATGAATGAAATATGTTCCGTTATTCATTGGGACGAGGAATTGTGCGTTCTGATGACAACTGGTAGGAAAGACCCCTAATAACGCTTCCTAGAGCACCATGATGGAATGAGCTGGGAATTAACAGCCTTATGTCGGA
This sequence comes from Ameiurus melas, assembly GCA_012411365.1. Classification (NCBI taxonomy): domain Eukaryota; kingdom Metazoa; phylum Chordata; class Actinopteri; order Siluriformes; family Ictaluridae; genus Ameiurus; species Ameiurus melas. The sequence goes on along the minus strand of CM022755.1, from coordinate 6,574,700 downwards.
CAAAAATGAAATTTCCAGCTACAATTCTTACTTTTAGGCTACACTGTTAACCACAAAGGTAAATGAATTGGTGCAATGAATGTGCAAAATACTCAATCTGTTTTGGTTACAATGCCACTTGCCACATTCCCACTTGGTTTATAAAAAGAATGAAAGATGCTGATTTGATTCTACATTGCTACAACATTCTAACCCTACACCTCTCTCGCTCTCTCTCTCACTATTTTTATATTTTTTTCCACTTGCCCGGCTTATCTGTAATTGCCTGGGATAAAGAATGCTGTGATCTTATGCTTTTTTTTCTTGCATTTGCACCATTACTAAAATAAACTATGGACGCTTTTAAGGACGCCTAATTGACAAATAGGCAAATAACTGAGTTAATTAAAATGCGTTCGTTTAGATTTCAGTTAAAAGTAAAGACATAGCTTTAGAGAAGGAAATTTCCCTGCAAGTATTTGCCTCACCTTTTTTTTTACTGCTTGGTACGGCTTCACTTTTCTTTAAAAAATAAATAAATAAATAAGCATTTTATTTCCTGTCTCTAAAATGTATCTCCAGGTTGTTGGATTTTGCTTATGTGTTGCAGGAGAGAGGGCAATTTTCTGTAACAGTCAGCGATCTATTTTGCAAAAATGGGTGTCCGTGTTCCTCTTGTTTGTCTCAAGTATTGTAAGCATCGCAGGTTAAAATGATACAAATGACAAGATAGCGTTTGAATGAAAAATTAATTTATATGAGTGATAATATAACTGTTTTCTTTCATTCTTTCTTTCATGCATTGTTCAATACTGTGCTGACTTTGTTTTGCTGAAGGAACTTGGGAATATAAATCGGTCATAGCGCTGCTTCCGATGCGCTAAGTGACCATTATAATTATATGATTAAAAAAAGGTTAGTGTTATGTAATAATTCATAATTAATGCATTCAAGATAAACACTTGCATGTAAGGTTGAAGCTGAAACCTGGACTGTCTTGAAAGGCAAAGAGGCTCCCTGAAGACTGTCTGAAGAAATAGTTCATATTTTAACCCTTTAGATATAGTATGTGACATTTATATATTGTTATTTTCCTCAATTTTACACATTTTTGATTGATCCAGATACTTTATTTGCCTCGGTTCCACCTAGTAGCCTCTTTAAAGGTAACACTTAATAGTTTTCCAAGGTTAAGCTGAAGGCTGCATGTTTAAAAACGGAAAATGAAACTCTTTAGCCTCATCATTTAATGATTCGTCCAGAATTCCTGGTGATCTCAAGAGATTATGTAGACTTAATTATAGAGCCGACTCTAGACCTGTAAATGAGGAATGAGCTCCTTTCGACTGCTCGTTCAGCACGCTGGCTGTCGCTTAATTAGGAAACATTCTGTTTTTAGAGACGTGTGTACGATCAGTTTGCAAATATGCAGGCAAGAGGGAGGCGATATATTTAATACCGAGGAATTATTTGCAAAAAAAATAAAATATTCACAATTAAATATCAAATTTAAATATCGATTTTCCTTGACCTTTTTTTTTTTTTCTTCTTTCTTTCATATTCCGCTTTATTTTCACAGTACGCTCCGAATGTCCTCGCACCACATTTCCAAAACCGTGGTGTTGTCCCGCTGAGGATCAGACAGTAAAGAAGGCAGGCTGTTGTCAGAGATAATCCCTGACTAAACACAAAGTGCAGTTAATACCGCTCTACAGAATAGGAGAGAAGTATAAGAAGAAATGTTGGAGGAAGAAGAATCTCTGTGATGTATCAGCAGAGGCGGACACTAATACCGAGACGTGCTTTAAACTAATTCGAGACATATTTATTACTAAAAGAGTAAAAAGCAGATGTTTTGTTCATTTATTGATTAGTGTAAATAAATCACACTGGACATAAGGACTAGTTAACCGTGTTAGAGTGCGGTGCTAGAGGGTGTTATATGTTTAAAGGACTTCTATAGTGAAGACAGGAATTTCTGCAGAACTGTGAGTGTATAAACTGCTTTCAACTCAGGAGTGTAACACAATGCCATCTGTTAATAGCCTAATTTAATGTTGAAGTGGGCGTGGGTTAAACCTCTGTGTGAGGAGGCGGGAACGAGGTAGGAAATGCCAGCATAGTGTGAATTCTGGCTCTGACAGACCTCAGCTACATCACTCGAATTCATAATTGATCTGCTTGGGACTGTCTTTTTAATCCCACAATGTTTGTACCTGTTTTAGTTGGTTTTATTTCCCAACTTATGAAAAATGAGTAGCCTAATTTACTCCAACACAACACTGACCAAGCGATTAACTAAGGACTAAGGATGAATAAATGTACGCAGTACGTTCATATTAATGAACATTTTGTTTTTCCCCCGGTGCAATTTATTTGTTGCGTCCCTCAGAATCCCAGTGCCGATGCACATCTCTAGTCTCAAGCAAATGCCTTGTGAATCTTTCTGGAAAGCTTTCAAGGTCGGGTGTCATGCTCTTCTTTTTCCTAGTACTCGTCATTCATGTTTGTGGACACCTGACCACTCATATGTGTGTGTTTGTTGAACATCCCATTCAAGATTTAGTCCCTGCTTTGTTGTCGTAATAATCTCCAACAGTTCCATCAGTTTGGGGAAGGCAAACATTTGGGTGTAATGGTCAGATGTCCACATACTTTTGGCCATAGTGTGCTTTTACCTTCTCAGTGAAACTGTTAGTACTCTTTACAGAACAATAGGCAATGTGTACATCTTTGCGTCACACAAAAAGACACCACTTCTCCTTTTTGCCAAGGCTTTTAAATGATATGAATTCATTTCTACTGATATTTCTTCTCATAACAATGTGATCTTGATAGGCTACTTATTTGAATTGCTTTGTGTTGTGTTGTAGTGCATTTGTTGAAACTTATTAGATTTACAAGTTTAGGCTAGTTTATTTTTTATTTATTTATTTATTTATTTTTATTGAATCTGAACCCGAAATAGAACTTTGCTCCGTTTCCAGAGTGTGTGGTGTGTTACTTTTGTATCTTAACAAATGTACAGTAGTCATTCATTTGCCCTTAAAATAGTGCATTTAGCTCCATCAATTATACTACGAAATCAAAATTTGATCCTACTTTAATTGCTTATTTTCTTGTTTTCTTTATTTCCTTGCCACCTCCACAGCAAGAACATGTGGCTCGAACCTGCGAGGTCCCAAAGGTGTAATCACCTCTCCGAATTACCCTGTCCAGTACGAGAACAACGCCCACTGCGTGTGGGTCATCACGGCACTGGATCCTGAGAAGGTCAGTCTGGATTATTCCGGTTTCCCGTTTAAAGTGTGCCGTGAATGGTTATGAGATAAGGGATATATTTTCCTCTGTGAACCCAACAGATATTGTTTTGGACATAATGTGAGAAATATGAGGCTGTGTATCCAGGAGCCCATCTGCATAGCCTTCAACCTATATTGTATTGCAAAATAAATAATGCCTCTTGCCATTATGCCTACGTTATGGCTGTCACTTCTTTCTCAGGGACTGAATAATGTTGTCCCTGATCTGTAGCTCTGTATCAGTCCGCAGACTCATTAGGAATTTAGCACTTCACAGATATCTTACCCTTAGACGTTTATCGGAATAATATATTCCTTATGTACATTCGAGGCGTTTTGCTTTACATAATTTCTGTGTATACTCTGGTACCAATGCAGAAGTGATTTAATGCGAGTCTTGTTTGTCCGTAAATTACATTATATAACTGACCCAGCTCACCTTATAATGTACGGCATTAGTGCGAAAGCTTTTTTTAAATTATTTTTTATTTTATTTTTTTATTATAGCTTTTAAAAAAAAATTTTTTTTTTAGAATTTATTCCTGACTAGCTTGAATTATTGTCCCTCACCTGTGGACACGACCCATGGTCTTCGTGCTTTTTCTGTTTCTGCTGTTTTGAATATAAGCACACCACACAAACCATTAATGTATTTATTTGTGTAACGTATTTGAATGCACACAGAGCTAAGTGTTACTTGAATTTGAATAGCCAGGTCTCAGTTATAGGAATGGTTCATTATTTAGCCACTTATCAACCATAATTATTCATCACTGTGTCCAGTCTAAAACATACAGTCGGGTCCAAAAGTCTGCTTTGGTGTATTTGCTTTGTCCCCTTTTTGCTTTAATGTTGATCCACAAGTTTGTGTAGAACTTGATGGTCCATGCTGGATCAAATCCATTGGCGTGTCGTCT